>CAOKYR010000310.1:0-142594 GCA_948473455.1 Teleiodes luculella | reverse complement strand
TCTTTCCTCTTGTCGGCGAACCAACATTGTGAACCTTACCGCTCCGTGAACCCCCGCCTACCCCGCCTCGTCCCGGCCCTCTAACGACAAACTCTGTAATAGACTTAGTTAGCTTATGTACTTTACTCGCAATCTTCCTATAAGAATTTACGCTCTTACAAGACATCACTAATGTCCAATTGGATTCTAATATGTCCGTAATTCTTATAAGAACGATATAATATTGTATATAGGAAAGCATATAACGCTATTACATAGACAAACAAAGCAAAACCGATAAGATTATCTCAAGTACATGGCTCTCATAAGATGAGCAAACAACTTACGCTAAATTTCGCCACCAGGTGGCGCCACAAGTGGGGGTAACCGAGCGTTACCTTTTAGAAGAGCCGTGCACTTTAAAGTCATTTTTTACCTTAAAATACATGTTTAACATCGTTTTGCTTTGTTATTTCCAATATATAATGCTGTCAGCTACATAAGAAAAATATCAAATGTATAATATTCGAAAAAGTAATATTCGACATCTCGAAATATGCGACAGCAGCAAAACTCCATCGATAATGACTTCGATTTTGATTGTAAATAAGAATTTGATTAAATTATATTATAATTACATTTGGTTTACTCATTTCCTTGTAGATATTAAGTTCTATTATTCAATTTTCATGTTAATCTAGTTACTTATAAGAAATGTATTTGGAGACCTATTAAAGGTATTTATTTTCGTTGTTTTTCCCTTTATTTACTTCCTTTTAGTACATAAGACATGATTATAGATATAAGATTTCATTTCTACGTTTTTATTATTTGTCTTATGTTCAATTTCGTGTTATGTTCAATTTAAATTTTTACTTTTCGATTTCACATATTATTTACATAGTTATCGTTTTTACTCACATTTATTCTCATATATAACCGCGATGTTTATCGCCATACACATTAATATTAAGATTGGTACATAAATAAATTATTTAATAAGCAAACAAAATTCACATTTGCGTATGATACACTTCTGAAACAGAATCTTTCTAAATACAGTTAGGATGTTAGAAATAAATAAGGCAATCTATTAAATTCTTCTTTTTAATGTAAAATAAAGAAATTAGCTAAACTGTATAAAGTAAATTCTTGTAAAATTTTGCCTTAATCTTGCTATATTTTATTAATTAATTAACTTGATGGTTTTAAAATATGTTTTCTGTATTATAAAAGTTGTGTTCTTTCTGAAAAACATATGTAAAACATTGTAAATAAATGAATAAATGAGATATTCAATGGGAAAGGCAGTGCGCATAGTACAAAATAACGCTAGCCCGCGCTCAAACGGGCAGCTCAGACGCGGCTCTCTCATACGTCATGCTCGATCCTTCAAGGTAAATCTTGCCACGGCAAAATGTATCTTCAAGCAGAGGCAATAAGGAACAAGATAGCCTGAAAAGAAGAGAGCCGCGGAAACTCAATAGTAGCTGCACCCTGCACCCTGAACCAGTCGCCTGCCTTGCCCTGAGGACCTTGGAATACAGTATCCTGGCGTTTATCTTCACGTCTCTTACCCTATCCCGGTAAAACTAATGCACGTGTGAAGTGCTGTGACGGTAACGAGGTAATGTACTTATGGTAAGGGCTAGTCGCCCGGTCTACGTGCTGTATATATACATATATATATATCTTGTGTATCTAGGAATCGTGGAAGCAGCTGTATCCGGCCAGCCAAGCTCGGATGGAGGCTTGACAAGTTGCATGGTCCTTCGAGCCGGATATACAGTTGTGTTCTTGTTACAGATACCGAGGCGGCACCAGAGGACGGCTAGCCATCAGACGCAAGGAGGCGGCAAGGGTGCATCGCCGAAGCAAGGGTGCAGCTAGAGTGAAGCCAGCGGCGGGCGGCGCCAACCAGCCGGAAGCGAAGCGACGGCGCGGCGCCACACCGGAGTGATTCATGTGAGTGTGTGCTGATCGGGTATGCACACCTAGATTACCCCGGCCTTCAGTTAAGACGTGGACCACGAATTATCTTTGCTTGACTTCAGACTAAAGGCAGAGTTGTACGGAGAAAGACAAATCTCATACTAGAGATTGTCAGTCGAGGTTTAACTCTGTGCTCGAGGCTGGAGGCCGAGTTCATGCGACGGATAGTACTGGCGTCCCCACCGGTCTATCTAGCGACTAGATTGTTTCGTCCACTAACCTTAACAAGGCTCTCACCTCCGTTGTTCGGTGCCCTTAGGTGTCTCAACCGAACAAGTTAGGTACACACCTCACAGTAGGTACACACCACACGGTAGGTTGTAGGTACTCTGACGCACAGTCATGCATCACTCAGAAGTGTATCATACGCCTTCGGGAGATCGTAGGGTTACGCGATCTATGATGCACGAGCCGCAGCCTAGTACGTCGCGAGCGGCAGCTTCCTCGGACACGCACACATGGAGTGCACCGTCTGGGGAGAGCGCCCTCCCACATACTAGTACTGCGACAACTTCAAATGATAACCAGGAAGTAGGAAGCGAGAATAGGAATCACGCATCCACAGTAAATTCACGGGAGAACGGACAGCGATTAAAGAACGCGATATTTACGACGCGATCGGTTGGTAGTACGTCATCCGTGCGCTCTCAAAGGCGCAGGCTCGAGGCCGAGATGGAGGTCCGACGCCTGACTTTGGAGCGTAAACGCGAAGAGGAAGCGCTAGCTAGGACTACATTAGAGTTAGCCCAGTTAGATTCCACAGACGAATCTGCAAACGAGAGCGGAAACGACGCAGTTAGGCAGCCGCAAAATCCAACGTTTCATAGTATACACGTGGAACAATGGGTACATATGACCGCGCCTGCAGCACCTGTATGTCGTGCAGTAGAAACGCCCCTCGATACTGAGGTCACTCGGGGGGAGAGAGGAGCTTATTTAATCAACGCCCAGAACGAACGTGAAAATAGCCGCGTACATCAACGCGAGTTTAGGTCTCATTTTAACGGACCAACCACGAATCTTATAGATTTACAACCATTTACTAGGTCTTATTTTGCGGGGCCTAACCCACAATGTAATAACGCACACCCCGAACCTAGGTCCCATTACACAAGACCTAACAACGACAGACAAGACAATGACCAGCGCTATAGAGCGCACCGCGATAGATCTAGGCAACAGCCAGAACCAAGCACTAGCTTATCGGACGTGGATAGACTAGAAATTCTAGCACAGTCGTTAGCCAAGGCGCTCGGCAGCGCCAAGTCGGATAAACGTACAAGCACTAGGTTTCTAGACGAACTCCCTCACTTCGACGGCGACGTGAGCGAGTGGGTAGGCTTTAGCTCTGTCTATTGCGATAGTAGGGACGCGTACACGGACGTTCAGAACGTAGCGCGACTACGTAAAGCCTTACGCGGCCCGGCTAGGGAAACAGTGCGAGCACTCATCCACACAGCTCACCACCCAGATCAGATAATGAGCGTCCTAGAAAAACGGTACGGCCGCTCGGAACAGATCGTTTTGACTGAGTTAGAACGAATCAAGCGCATGCCTAAATTAGCTGAGGACGGACACAACATAAGCGAGTTCGCTAGCCGCGTATCTAACGCAGTGTCCATTATAAACTCCGTCGGCGAAAGGCGATATATGAATGCGCCTGAATTATTAACTCAGATAGAAGATAAACTCAGCGTTTTCATTCGATTCGGTTGGCACAGGTACCTACGCGAGCACAACGTACAACCCGACTTAGAAATAATGTCATATTATCTCGACGACCTAATAGATAGCTACGGCGCCATGGCGCGACAGCCTGTACGTGGCAAACGCGAGGAAAAGTCGAAAGAAAAACCGAAACGCTTCAAATTAGTACCGCGCCGTCGGTTAGTTAACGTCGCGACGAAGTCTAAATACAACAAATACGAAAGTTCGCAATCCGAGTCCGAATCGAGCGACGAAGAATGCTACGTATCACGTCACACCGTAGCAGCCGTAAAGACGTCTCGTGGCGCCCCCGCGGCGCGTAGCGAAAGCGAGAACGACTCGCAAATCAAGAACAGTTCGTACGAATCGGACAGCGCCTCGGACAGCGAATACGAGCGTTTCAAAGTCTTCGCCGCCATGAAGGCTAAGCCTAATCAATGTTCGCTATGTAAAGGCAATCACTATCTTACAGATTGTGAACAGTTTGCAAAGAAAAATGTATCAGAAAGGTGGGAACTTGCACGTTCGACTCGCATCTGTTTTCGCTGCCTAAAGGGCACGCACCGCAGAGAGAACTGTAAAGCAAAGCCCTGCGGTAAAAACGGCTGCAAGAAGCAACACCACAAACTGTTACATTATTCTAACGACGAAGATCCCAAAGCGAACAACAAGGCAGCCCCCTCCCCCGTCGCCCCGCGCGGGGAAAGCAAGGACGGCAGCGGCGCCGATAAGTCTAGCGAACAGAAAGTTAAACGAGCTCAAGTCGCGTCAGTCAATAATCAAAATAGCGAAAGACGAGCGTACTTAAAGGTAGTCCCGGTCGAACTATTCGGTCCAACAGGCAAAATCCAAACATATGCGTTATTGGACGAAGGCTCGACAATGACGCTTATCGAAAGAGAAACCGCACTCGCCATAGCACCAAAAGGCGCCACTGAAGCGCTGCGCATAGAAGGCATAGGCGGAGAAAAGATCGATGAAAACGACTCTTTCAAACTAAACCTTAAAATAAAAGGTTTATATTCGCGAAACATGGAAAACCTACAAGCGCAAACCATCACAAAGCTTAATCTGCCACCGCAAAACGTGACCGAAAGCTTAGTAGCGCAGTGCGCCCATCTGGCGGAAATACAAGACGAAATAACATACGCCAACGCCAAACCGACCCTATTAATTGGGCAAGACAATTGGCATTTAATAATTTCAAGGGAAATCAAAACGGGAAAACCTACTCAACCTGTAGCCTCCAACACATGGTTAGGTTGGGTACTACATGGCTTCTCAACTAGCCAACACAAACCCGTCGCGCTTGTTAACTACGTAGCGCCGACAGCGCCACCGGGCTCGATAGACGATCTAATAAAAGATCACTTTAGCCTAGACTCGCTAGGCATACAGCCTAAACGGCCGCAGAACGACACAGAGTCACAAGCGCTAAAAATACTAGACGAAACGGCGAATAGACTACCTAACGGGCAATTCGAAGTAGGATTACTATGGAAACCTAACTTCACTACTATGCCCGAAAGTAGGAAGCAAGCCGAACGACGTCTCACAAGCATAGAACGAAAACCCGACAACAAAGAGGAATACCACAAACAAATAAACAATTTGTTTGAAAAGGGCTACGCTGAACCTGCGCCCGACAGTACATCCTCAGAAAAACTTTGGTACTTGCCGCACTTTACTGTTATACATCCGCAGAAAAAGAAAGAGCGAATAGTATTCGATGCGGCGGCGAGATCAAACGGCACGAGTTTGAACGATCACGTTCCTAGCGAAACAGAGCGTCAATGGCAAACTTGGTTAAAGCACGTAAAAAATTTACAAGACTTGGAAGTACCTAGGCACATACCACCAACCGCGACTCTAGAAAGATCTGAATTAGATGTATTTACCGACGCGAGCGAACGCGCGTGCGCGACGGCAATCTACCAAAGATCAGTCTTATCGGACGGCACCGTAAACGTCAATTTAATAACCGCCACGCGACACGTACCTAGTAACTTTAATTCGAATCACAGATGGTACAAAGGACCGCGCTTCCTACTACGCGATCCTACCTCCTGGCCCTGCGATAAAATAGAAAATAAGTTACCTATAAGTCGCGTCTCCAACCTTGTAACCCCCCACGTCCCTTCTGGCTCGCTCCCAACCTCGCCGGACAAGATCTCCGAAGAAAGAAAAACCCCCTTAGGCCGCGTTCACACTGTGCGCGCCAAGACGGTAGCACATCTGATCGACGAAAAGAGATTTTCGACTTGGTCCCGCCTACTTCACGCTACAGCACGCGTCCTTCAGGCTACTCACTTATTCAAAGGACTTGTAAACAGGCACGAATCATCACAAGTATATGCCATGAAGCGACTCGTAAAAACGCCGAAGAAGGCACAAAATGTGCGGCCCAATATCACACCTACTAAGACGGCCCACGCCCCACTAGATCACGAGTTTATCTCAAAAGCAGAACAGCTATTAATCAAACGAATTCAAGAAGACAGTTTTCAATCAGAGATACATAGGCTGAAAAACAACGAACCTATCGAACGTCAATCTCGACTGAAAAATGTATGTATGAAAATCGATAAAGACGGCATACTACGCCTTGATGGCCGCCTAGAAGCGCACTCAGACATAAGCAGTGCATACAACCAACCTGCAATAATAGATGCCAAACACTATATAACGCATCTATTAATAATGCATTTACATTGTCAGTTTAACCACGCCAATCACGAAACTGTCATTAACGAAATCAGACAAAAGTATTATGTATTAGCACTTCGCCGCACTATACGAAAACTCGTACATTCATGCCAGTGGTGTAAAGTATACCGCAATAAACCGCAGACAGCGCCACACGGTAATCTACCAAAAGAAAGATTAGCACACAATCAGCCGCCATTCACCTGCTCGGCAGTAGATTACTTCGGACCGATGACTGTAACTATAGGCAGACGCCATGAGAAACGATGGGGAGCTCTATTCACTTGTCTCACCACACGCGCAGTACATCTAGAACTCGCTGCATCATTATCATCATCTTCAATGATCATGGCCCTAAGAAGGTTTATAGCACGAAGAGGCAAACCGAGCGTTATATACAGCGACAACGGTACTAACTTCGTTGGCGCCGACAGAGAACTAGCGCACGAATGTAACGAAGGGCTAAAACATGACGTTGAAAGCAGACAAATACAATGGAAATTCATACCCCCCGGCGCCCCACACATGGGCGGATCGTGGGAAAGATTAGTAAAATCAATCAAAGTTGCACTGGCGGTCACACTAAAAGAGCGAAGTCCGCGCGAAGAAGTGTTACATACACTATTACTCGAAGCAGAACACACAGTAAACTCGAGACCATTGACGCCGGTATCACTCGACACCGCCGAAGAAGCGCTTACACCAAACCACTTCCTCATAGGCAGATCCAGTGGCAATACATTATTCGGTTCGTTCAATGACGACGACATCGCCAACGAATCAACCTGGAAGGCTTCACAAAGACTCGCAGACCACTTCTGGGCGAGATGGACGCGCGAATACCTACCCACTCTGTTGCCGCGCCAAAATAACAAAACACAACGTTATCAGAATCCAGCCCCAGGCGACATTGTACTAATAGTCGATCCAACAATGCCTAGAAATGTCTGGCCTAGAGGAGAAGTAACGACAGTAATGACAGGACACGACAGGAAAGTGAGAATAGTCGAAGTAAGGACAAACGCAGGAATAGTACGGCGACCAACATCACGACTAGTGATAATCTCTAACACTGATAACAGTTCGCCGTTCGTTAAGATGTGCTCTGCACCGGGGGGAGATTGTCGGCGAACCAACATTGTGAACCTTACCGCTCCGTGAACCCCCGCCTACCCCGCCTCGTCCCGGCCCTCTAACGACAAACTCTGTAATAGACTTAGTTAGCTTATGTACTTTGCTCGCAATCTTCCTATAAGAATTTACGCTCTTACAAGACATCACTAATGTCCAATTAGATTCTAATATGTCCGTAATTCTTATAGGAACGATATAATATTGTATATAGGAAAGCATATAACGCTATTACATAGACAAACAAAGCAAAACCGATAAGATTATCTCAAGTACATGGCTCTCATAAGATGAGCAAACAACTTACGCTAAATTTCGCCACCAGGTGGCGCCACAAGTGGGGGTAACCGAGCGTTACCTTTTAGAAGAGCCGTGCACTTTAAAGTCATTTTTTACCTTAAAATACATGTTTAACATCGTTTTGCTTTGTTATTTCCAATATATAATGCTGTCAGCTACATAAGAAAAATATCAAATGTATAATATTCGAAAAAGTAATATTCGACATCTCGAAATATGCGACAGCAGCAAAACTCCATCGATAATGACTTCGATTTTGATTGTAAATAAGAATTTGATTAAATTATATTATAATTACATTTGGTTTACTCATTTCCTTGTAGATATTAAGTTCTATTATTTAATTTTCATGTTAATCTAGTTACTTATAAGAAATGTATTTGGAGACCTATTAAAGGTGTTTATTTTCGTTGTTTTTCCCTTTATTTACTTCCTTTTAGTACATAAGACATGATTATAGATATAAGATTTCATTTCTACGTTTTATTATTTGTCTTATGTTCAATTTCGTGTTATGTTCAATTTAAATTTTTACTTTTCGATTTCACATATTATTTACATAGTTATCGTTTTTACTCACATATATTCTCATATATAACCGCGATGTTTATCGCCATACACATTAATATTAAGATTGGTACATAAATAAATTATTTAATAAGCAAACAAAATTCACATTTGCGTATGATACACTTCTGAAACAGAATCTTTCTAAATACAGTTAGGATGTTAGAAATAAATAAGGCAATCTATTAAATTCTTCTTTTTAATGTAAAATAAAGAAATTAGCTAAACTGTATAAAGTAAATTCTTGTAAAATTTTGCCTTAATCTTGCTATATTTTATTAATTGATTAACTTGATGGTTTTAAAATGTGTTTTCTGTATTGTAAAAGTTGTGTTCTTTCTGAAAAATATATGTAAAACATTGTAAATACATGAATAAATGAGATATTCAATGGGAAAGGCAGTGCGCATAGTACAAAATAACGCTAGCCCGCGCTCAAACGGGCAGCTCAGACGCGGCTCTCTCATACGTCATGCTCGATCCTTCAAGGTAAATCTTGCCACGGCAAAATGTATCTTCAAGCAGAGGCAATAAGGAACAAGATAGCCTGAAAAGAAGAGAGCCGCGGAAACTCAATAGTAGCTGCACCCTGCACCCTGAACCAGTCGCCTGCCTTGCCCTGAGGACCTTGGAATACAGTATCCTGGCGTTTATCTTCACGTCTCTTACCCTATCCCGGTAAAACTAATGCACGTGTGAAGTGCTGTGACGGTAACGAGGTAATGTACTTATGGTAAGGGCTAGTCGCCCGGTCTACGTGCTGTATATATACATATATATATATCTTGTGTATCTAGGAATCGTGGAAGCAGCTGTATCCGGCCAGCCAAGCTCGGATGGAGGCTTGACAAGTTGCACTATCAAAGCAAACCCACATACGAGTAACTTAGCTTAGGAACACGATCAATGCATAATAAGTATTCCTTATCGACAACAGTGAGTCATTTAAGATTGTTTTATTCTGATGTTGGTATTTGAATATGCAAGAAATGAAAGTAAAAAGGTGATTTAAGATGACGCAATCTTGTAATTTTTCAAGTGACAGTTCACACTCGATGAGGAAGTTTGTCATTGGTTGTGTTTAGCATGCCCTAACGGCCGCTTCCCTTTTCTGTCCGCTTGTATAATAGAACATGACGCAACAATGGTAATCAGATTTGTGACTAATCCATTTACATTACGCGGAGTCACGAAAATCGTGTAAAATACGGTCTTGCATTTACATACACTACAACAATGTACGTAATAAATAAATACGAAGGTGAACTCTGGAATACCCAAGAAGCCAGCCAAAATCAGAACAAATAACATGAGTGTTGTTAGAAATATTAAGTGAAATACGACTGGATGAATAAAGAAATTAGGGACCGAGAAGAAGATACATAGGTACTTTGAACAAGTGAAGGAAAAAGTAAATGTGGCGTCGTATCAGGAGGTCAAGGGGTTGGCAAAAGACAGACAGGAATAGCGGTTACTTTACCGACAAGAGCGTAGAGCGTAAAGATATTGACTATACTTTATTAACATATAGTTCAGGTTTTTATAAATTCTTGAAATATTAAATTAAGTTTTAATAACATAGGTAGTTTTAGAGAAAAATTTGAACATAAGAAGTTTGTACGTACAGTAGCCAGCACATGTGGCTGGACGGACACATTGACCTTGAGAGCGCCCGTATTTCGTAGTGGTAGGGGTGAATTTCGTAGTGCAAATGTCCAACCACATGTTCTGGCTTCTGTACATTATGTATGTCTTTAATTTATCATATCAAGCAGTAGGTATTCTGTAGCTTTACTTTATTCCATTATGTAGGTTCGATTAACCGTCTGTTTCTTTTTTTTATTAATAAGTTAAAAATATTCAGTGAATAAATTACCTATTACATTAATTTAGAAGTAGTATTCTTGAGCACTGCCACTACTATTCCGTATTCTGTGGCACTGCACACTATTTTGAAAGCTCAAATTCACCCTCTTGGGCGGCTTAGCTATTAAAATAAATTTTTAGAGACACTTCACATAAGATTTCCTCATTTGGAATTAAATTAAGATTTCGGCTTTCATCTCTCAATAGGTAATCTTAGGTATATAACATAATGCTGTTATTATTACAAAGGAGAGTCCACGTCAGCTTTGTCACGCGCGATAGGTATTTATGAACGGTTGGCGATTAGAATTCTAAACAAAATATTTGATATTGACTTACACAACTAATCTGCTTTAACTAGGTCGTTTTATATTTTTAATACCTACTAAAAATAAAATTCATGACAGATATGGGCAACAAGAATCGCAGATACATCTTTGACGCAAATTATTTGTTACCATAACTTTGAATAGATTGAATTGACAAAAACAACTTTGCGTCAAAGATCCAACTTTGTATGGATTTAAAACTCCACTGAAAATCAATACAAAAAATTTGCAAACGAAATTCACGACTACCAACGTCATCTCGACTAACAAGATCGCTTTAACATCCCTTCTACACGGGTTTGGAATATGATCATAAAGCTTCAATAAAAACTTTAAGACCGTCAACAATAGTCAACATACAATTTGAGAGGATAAAAAAATGTGATCTTCAGGCCATGTGGCATCATGTGGCGTGGTGCGATCTATGTTGCCATGTGACAGCTGTTTTCCTACCAAAATAACGAACTGCGCAGCAAATGGCTCTGACGCGATACGACATCTTCATATTGAACTTATACCTATGCTTAAAATCACTATTATGTAAATCACAATTTTACTGCGTATGAAGTAACAGATTGTTTTAATATATTTACAGTAATAAAATATTAACGTGTTAAATTAACCGCCACAATCTATATGGAAATCTCGCCGAGTTCAAATTTAAATTACCTTGTTCCAATGAATATTAACTAGGCAACGAGTTTTATGTGTAATTTCATAGAGGTGGTGAATCAATAATGAAACAATTGATAATTTGAATACCTAGGGAAACCTATGGTGAGTTTTAATAAGCCCTAACATTTGAGAAGAGAAGGAATATAATTTTGTGTAACCTACAGGGTAGTCTAGATTACAATATAATACAATGATTTATTATTTATATATATTTAAATTATAAGTTATGTTCTATTCAGTATTTAGGTTTATTAATAGTAAGCAATATTTTTCCTCTTTGTAACTTGTAACTGCGTATTAAAATAATTACCTTCGATAAGTTTAATTACCCATTCTTACGATAAATAAAAATAATCCACCCAGACTTCACTATAGGCTAGTACTATTATTTATTCTGTGCTATAGGGTGCTTTGTGTACCGATAATTTTTTTATTGCGCTTTAGTGTTCTTATTTATAAATAAGTAGCCCACAGTTTTGCAATCATTCACCATCATCATCATCATACTGTTACGCGTTAGTCAACAAATGCACCATGCGTCAGGCACCAGTGTGGTCGTTCAGGTTAAAAGTTAATCAGTCGTATTTAAGTTTCTCTCGTCAGCGTGTGTGATGAGATGACTTTGAGATGTTCTTGGGATGCCCCACGCTTTTTAGTCAGAATATACTGAACTGAAGTCTATCGGTGTTGCGTCAGTCAGTACTCCAGGGATCATGACCTGGCGAAAGCCGCTGGATGTTCGCCAATTTTCGCTAGCCGCCCACGTCTAATCTTTCTACACTTCTGTTGCAATTATGTACTGGCCCTTTCTTATCTACCTATATCAGTAATGTTTATTTTTAAACGAATATTTGTAGGCATTTTAGAAATCCTCTTTATTTTGATCGATATTGTTTTCGAACCACCTGGGCTTTTTTGCTGAGGGCTGTATTTTCGATGTTGTATTTTTGTCACAATTGTTTTTTTTTCCCTATTTAATTTTCCTGTTATGTTTATCTCTATTCACCGTATACACACTTCTGGGTATGAATGCATAAATGATAAAATGATAATACATAACACAGAGATTTTTTAGTGATAACAAGAAAAATAAAAAGTGGTTGGAAAATATAAAATTAATTATCTCTATTTTGTCTTGTACATAATGCTGGCAAAATGTTCTTGTAAAATTTCTTAAATGTTTCTTAGAGCCTTTTCACAGTTTCACACGAAATAATTATTGGAATTTATGGGGTAAGAAAACGCGCGTGAATCGTGCTGCAAAATATCGTTGTTTGGTTTTAGGCTAAAAAGGGCAATGCCTTTCTAACTATTCTTAGCAAAACAAAACAGAGACTTTTCTTATCATTTTGTACTAGTGCCACTAAGGTTAATTAATTACATTGTTTATAAGATACCATTTTACAGACAGGCATTAATACAGTTTGGTATGGGTGCTGATTGAGTGGTATTATTATATTTAATTTTGTAAGAATTTTGAATTTGGATTCTAAAGTCTATGTCGTTATTATAGTTAACTTGTTAGACTCGTTTCTAATTCAATTAATCATCATCATCATTTCAGTCGAAAGACGCCCACTGATAGACAAAGGCCTCCCGCAATTCGAATAATACTTTATTCATATTCAGCGTTTTATCTTTCTCGGCGAATTTTTTTAATGACGTCAATCAACATGTTAAAATTGAACAGTAGAAACAACTAGAATCCTGTTTCCCACTTTTCATGTAAACGTGAGGCCAGGAGTTGCGTAAAACTTTATTATATTGACAATTTAGAGCGCCATCTAATATTAGAGATCGTTTCGTAAGCACGTTTCCCGGTTGGAAAACTGGTTTTCCTAATTGACACAGACTTACCACTTCCAGGCCAGTTGAAAGTTAGTTGTGGCTATTTAGGGTTCGATTGAAATAATATTTGGGTATTCCGTACTCTGCATTTCGTAACATAAAAGAGTTATTCCCAGAAGATGATTCCATTCTTTCTTTTCGAGTTGGTTGAATGTAAAAAAGTTATTAAGATTTCATTGTATTTCCCAACGAGTCAACGACATTTCTATACCTAAAGCATAACCAAAAATCAAGGACCCAAATTTTGGTGAACCTCTAAGAATTTCACAAATGAAATGTGTCTGTATGCATGCCCAAACAAAATTGATGGAATTTTAGAGTCCGTAAGCTGTAGTCCTTGAATGTCTCGAGCCGGACTGTACTGGTTATTTAAAAATAAAGTGTGGTATATAGGATAGTGGTGGAATTTTCGGACTGCAACGTTAACCTAAAATGTTAGTTGTAAATTATTGTCTTAGATGTTTTTTCTTAGTGTTATTCTTAATCACATTAAAACTGGGAAATCAGTTTGATTCCATGTTTCGTCTAAAATAAAAAACGTAAATCATTTTCCTGTTTTAAAGTTCATAACTGAGTTTGCTGTCGACTCGAAAAAAAGAAGAAGAAGAAGTTCATAACTTTTAGGAAAAATCCTGTTCCGTTTAGAATATCCTCGTAGACATATTTATGTTATTATTTGAAGAAGTTTACTATTGACGAGGCGTTGTCCCTATAATTTTTGTTCCCCCTTGAACAGCTCTTTTAGCACAGGTGCGTGGGCTGGGCAGTGAAATAAAACTCCGGGTTTATCCAGTCTGCATTCTTTTTCATCTATTTTATTCCTACTACCTGCTATTGCTTATCGTGTGGGGTTTTGGATGTTAACCTACTTCACAAAATCTAGTGTCAGAATGATTGAGCTAAGGCTTCTGATATGACTCGTGTAACCTACTATCCCTTTTTCGTACATAAATGATTTCAAATCACTTGCTTCAACATTTTAAATCAGTTTGTCTACCTGGCGGTTTATTTAAATGCGTCATCCTGTGTAAAACAAGAATAATCTTCATTGTAATAAACATGTCTTGTCGGCTCATTTTAGATAACCTCCTGACACGCGTCTGTGCACGTGATTCTTTATTATATCTACAAAAGTTGATTTTGGCGTAGAGCCGTAGACAAGTCCATAGTTTCTACTTTGTTTATTTATTTACATAATTACTTCAGTATATTGTAATTTTTGGAAATATTGCGCGGTATAGGTTATCTTGTATCACTGTCCAAAATAGAACATATTGTGTAAATAATAAAGTTGAGCATTCATCGATACGATGGCCCCGGCAGAACGGAGGTAATACAGGTCAACTTGTACAGCAAGGTGAAACGAATAATTAAGATAATGAGAATAATATTCTTTCAGTTAAGTAATTAATTATGTAGATATTGCCTAGAAAAAATGCACTAACTTTCTGCGACCTGTGAGTCACATTTTTGTAATTCAAGTAGAACAAATGGATACACTTGTTAAAATATCAACAGACGACGTTAAATTTCATAGTGCACATTAATCATAATCCGGTGACTTTTATCAAAAGAAGTCTTAGTCATAGCATAGAAATGACAAGGTAGTTTATTTTACAGCCACATTTTCACGTCTATATTCATGTGTTATTTTAAAGAAATGTGGGTAATTGCATTGTAGCCATTGTAGCTGATGAAATAAGTGAGTTGTTCGGGAAATAACTGAAATATTGCATCATTTTCTGGTTTTTTTATTGGTACTTACATACCAATTTACAATGTTAACAGTGTACGAGTACAATGCATTCTCAATTTTGTACGGATTTTAGTACAATTAGCTATATTTTTTCAGTATTTTTCAAATTCATCAAATAAACGTCGCATTCCTGTATTTAGCGAAATTAGTGCATTCATGTTTTTTTATGTGAGCTTTATTTATTCGTTTAAATATTTATCACAGGTATTGCGATAAACATATCAAGTCAAGTGTTTGAATAGTGGACTATGATGCCCACCGTTCATTCATACAGAACGAAAATGTCTTACGGATATAAAGACTCGTATCTTTCGTACCTACATCTGAATGTCTTCCCACGAGCCACTTGCTGAGATATCTATATACTCTACTCTATGAGTATAGGTATTTAATTGAACTAATTTTAAACAAGACTGAACTGCCGTGCGATTTACCGCCAAAATATATAAACAGTCATGAACCTGAAATTGCCTAATTTTGTTTTTATTTAGACAGCTACCTATGTCTTTTATTGGACAATATAAAAATAGTTACGTCATATTTTACCTATTTTGGAGTAAATAATTTTCATACATTAATACTCTTAAAATTAAAACACTATACAATTATATTCCTAAATTATTCTCAGTTCAACAATGAAAATAAATAGAATACACCGGAATACCAGTGTCTACCCAATAAAACACCTTTTTTTGCTGTGTTTACAATTAGTTAAGTACCTAACTAAACCCATAGAGTATAGAACAATTGCCCCGTGAGCTCGTGCGTCAGTATCTGCCTGCTCACACTTTGATTGAGTCAATCTATATAAACTGTAGAGGTCAAATGTCTGTACATGGGAAAAAAAAGATGAAATCCGAGTCAGGAGGATGTAAGAAGTGAAATAGAACATAATCCAGACAATTTTCTTTTTTTGTTTCTCTGTCTGTTTGTCTGTTTGTACGGGCTAATCTCCGAAACTATTGGACCGATTTGAATGAAATTTTGCATGGTGATTCTTTACATCCCTGGTCAAAATCTTGGATACTTTTAATCCCGGAAAATTAAAGAGTTCCCGTGGGATAGTTAAAAATGACTACGGAAAAGTCGAAAAATAACGCGGGCGTAGCCGCGGGCAGACAGCTGGTTAGAAATATTAGTCTGCATCAGACAGCTGCGCGAAATAAAGTGTCAATCGTCTTATTCTCGGAACCCACTTGGCCCATCTCTAATGAAAATGTAGATCTTTGTACCAGTAAAAACGAAAATAGACCGCAAAATTGTAAAAATACACTTTACGTACTTAATTTGCTTCTTTACGATGGAAAGTAATTTATAGTTTCCTCTATTTAAATATAAAAATAAAATTGATTACAGAAAAGCGAGTTCAGAGTAAATTTTATATCTGTAATTAAATGATATTAACAGTTTTATATAAATATTGTACTTAGAATGACCCTTTATCGTACTGTATCAACAATAAATATAAGTGTGTGCGTCAGTCAAGTGCCTTGCCAACAAGTGTAAACCAAGACAAGAAGCGACGACTGTACAGTTATAAACAAAATAAAACATTGATTGATGACATCGAGATTTTTTGGCTTTGATATTCACAGTACATATAAGATCGCATGTAAGTCTCTATAAATGTATAAGCCTCCCTGAAAACAGTAAAGGGCAACATATCGTAAAGACTATTCATTTAACGGAGGTCCATTAATGCAAATATATACTGTAATAACGTGTATAAACTAAAATCTTGTGATGAAATAATAACTAAATGTTAACCATCTTAAACTGCCTCTAGACTACACACTTTATACTTCAATTAATTCAATTATGATGTATACGTATACTAAAGAGACGCCTTAAAGTTTAAAGTATCTTTTCGGTGAGCGGAGTTTACATTAAAGACCCTTTGTTAATTGAATAATATGGTAGGTATATCTACCAATTGGTAATGAACGCCGTAACTAATTCTGCAAACATGAACCACCAGAAGACCAGAAGACGCCTAAAAGACTGACGGCGATCGTATGATCAAATTACCGCACACGTCTGACTGTCTATTTAAATACGATAACATTGTAAACAAATAATGTGTACATTTCTACGAAATTTAAAGTCATTTCGGGTATCAGTATCACTTTAGACTTAGTAGACGATTCTTTTTGTGAAGCATTCTTATAACATAGGTATTATGCTTATCTTATCAGATAAAATCATAACATTGAAATGATACGTTAAACAAGAGTTCCATATTTTTTTTAATAGGATACCTATACGTTTGTATCTTCCACTTAAAACTACTAAATGGGCGCACTAATTCAAATGAGCCTCGCCTAAAATGTAAACACGCGATCTGCCATACTTTGATTTCACAGATAACTGCTAAATTCATAAACCTTACACAACACACAACAACGTATTCATTCGTGTCTTCATAAATAAAAAAAATACTACGGCTTGGTTTGGTGTATATGTCGCAGGGAAATATGGAAATCAGGGATTTCACGAAATCCCTAGGGATATCACAAAATCGCCGAAGATGCCGAATTCTCTTGTTTATTGCGTCTTCATACTAAAATAATCTAGTGATATGACAAAATACCAATTCATCGTCAGTGATATGTCGTTTCACTAAACAAAATCTAGTAAAATGTCAGAAAAGCGAATACTGCCAGATACAAATCGAGCCATGCAGCTCTTTCGCTCGCTCTAGTACCTACCTATACACGGGACTAATTTTAACAATATTAATAAATAATTATATCATAAATAGTCACCAAATTGAAATAAATAGAGAGAGATAAAGTTATACCTACATGAGATCAAATCTTGCTTAACATAATGTATTGGGACCTGGGTTATGCTTGATTATCTAAAGAAATGATTTGACGCAAGAAAGTTCTAGAAATATTTTTGCCAGTGACTGCCAAAAGCTAGATTTTAGTCAATGAAATCACTGGCCATAAATAGCACGATTTCTAAGGCGTCATCATTGTTTAAAAGTAGAGGTGCCACGAAATACGATTTGCCGAATAATCGGCTCCCAGAGAAACTTTTTTAGGCCAACCTTAGTGTAATTTGCTTGTAGTTCCCAGTTCCCGACTTAAAAATGAGCAACCCAATAAATATAGTTAAATTATAACTTTTAAACCCAACTATCCCCGTTAAAGTCGTATGGGGCGACAAAGCTCTCCTGTGCCACCAGCAACAACTGCATTCCTCAAACAACACGCTGCTAAGAGGTTATGGTAAACCTATATCTTCCAAATAAGGAAGAGGCCTTAATCCAGATGTGGTGTACTATTGACTTAGCTGATAGTTAGATAGTTTAAATGAAATAAAATAGTCGTAGTATACTCTGATTTCTGGGTAGGCTTGACCCCCCTCGGTGGGGATTTATATGAGCAGCTGTTGGCGTAGTCAAGGAATTTGTGTTTTTGGACTTGGTTTTTTGGTCGAATAGGAGGTATGGACCCACTCGTGAAACCTAGCGGTGGAACCAACCGTCCGAGGTACTCATTATTCGGCCGAATACTAATAGGTAAAGTATTTCATATTTGTCCGAAAAAGTATAGTTAAATTAGCCAAATAATAGCCGAATGTATGAACATTCGGCTATTATTTGGCTAATTTACCATGAGGTATCTCCATAGTTATCTTCTTATCTAAACCAAATCTTTCATCTCAAGACTTTTTACAAGAAAAGAATAATTATGTGTAAAAGTTATATATAGGTCTGGTAAATTTGTACACTTTATACGGTGTGTGTTTATAGAAGCATTACGTTCGGCGATGTGGCGATTACACGGTGTAGAATGTTGTTTTCGGCTGCCGTTGCCAAAACATCCGAGAAAGTATTGCCTAAATTTAGACACCATCTGTTACTTGTTTATACTTTTAAAGGAACGTTGTATTTTAATGCAGTTTTCGTCTCGCTTCAGACGTCTAGAGTTTTGTATTTCTAAGAATTTGTGCGGTGCGTAAGTTAACTTACGTAAAAAAAGATAGCAAAGCAAGCAGTGTCAAATTTACATAAAAGTTGTGGCGTGCTCGAACACCACTCCCAGATCCATATGTTTCGATCTCTGAGAGCCTCCCGGCTGGACATAGACTGCCATGGCCAATCTGGAAGTCTTTAAATAGACTTCGGACTCAGGTTGGCCGCAGTAAGGAAAATATGTTCAGGTGGGGATTTTCGGAGAACCCAAATTTGGAGTGTGTGTGTGGGACGGTGCAGTCTATGGCCCACCTAGTGTCCTGCCCTGCTTGCCCTGCCACCTGCTCGCAGCAGGACCTGATGGATGCCACAGATAATGCAGTTGAAGTAGCTAGGTTCTGGGCCAAAACTATCTAAGGAATTTGTCATCGACACGATAAGAAGAAGAACATAAAAGTTTTACATTAAAAGAGTGCCTTGCCTTTGTGTATACACGCGACGACGAGTCCAATGACACAATTTACGTAATTCGTGTTTTTAAACAAAATGATTATAGTATTATCAAGTTCTTGTTTGTTAAAGTCCTTTTGTAACAAAACTAGTACAGTAATTTCAGGTGTACCCTATTTCTATTCAGTAAACGACAATAAATAGAATTATAGCTTGCATTTAGGTGTCGTTGAAGGTGTTTGTGATCTACATTTAACATACTTTTTCTTTATTATTACACCTATTGCTGTTACATATAATGTTCGTTTAAGCAGCATGCATACTAGTCGATTTAATTAAATCTGCTTCAAAATTATCTATGATTTAATTTATCATGTTGATACTTTGTAAAAAGTGGTTATTCTTTTTGTTAAATTATGTTTCATCGGCATTATATTTTTAAGAGCTAACAGTCTAAGGTCTCGGTTATGGTAGCATTCCACAGCGACAGCGTAAAATAATGTGAATTCACAATATTTTACTTTAACTAAAAAGACTGAAGATAAATAAATACCATTTATTCTCAATAAATCTACTCTCGCAGAAACATAAAAATTGTATTTTTTGTTCTAACCTTACCTTATATATTTTCTTCACATCCTATCTAGTTGCTAAGTTGGATGTCCTTACTGCAACCTCTATCGTATATTTTTGTATGTCCACGTGCGCAATGAATGTGTTCTTTATTCAAATCAAACACATTTTCAGCCAGTCATCGCCCCGATGGAAAACATTTTGGTTATCGCTCGCTGTAATACACGCATTTTTATTTGCACTGTGTTTAGAATGTTTAGCTTAATGTGCTGAAAAGTGGACCAAAAAAAGTCTTTAAACCCTATATTACTAATTGTTCTATATCCTGCTGATCATACTATATTAAATTTAAATCTGAAAGATTTTTCGTTAAATGTTAATTATTTAGATTTTTATCTTAATCTTAATAGTTAAATATCTTACATTTAAGCCTGATTTGTACTGTGCTGGAATTATCTATTTACAATTTGATATAGGTAGTGTGACGTTAATCTACAATAACCTTAATTACATTACTGCCGGACTGTTTATAACAGTCTTGAAAGCATTACGAAAAATATCGGAAAAAAAACTAGAAAACAAAACTCAGAGGCCGTATACGTTTTATTCGATGGTCGATGATAATTTAGTCAATGGGTGCATTCTACGTTTTAAGCTCTAATTTAAATTTAAAAACCATACAGTACACTATTATTTTCTTGTGACAGTACAGAACAGGTGATTGAAAGCTTAAATTTAGAAACGTCAAACATCGATTTTAAAAGTAGTTCGCAATAATTTAGCAGGCAAGCGGAACATCCCACTTCAAAATGAAAAGAATTGGACCCGATATGTTAAAAATAGTCTGATGATCTAAATGTTTTACAAACTGTGTTGGCCTAGTAAAATCAGTAGAAAATCTGTTTGTCTGTATACCGTGGCTAATAGCTTTTAATAATACCTGTCAATCGACACTACTAATGTTTTCCTCCAACAAGACGCCCAAACAGCTCAATAACCAGGAGGCCATAAACGAAGGCCGGTTTGTGCGTACGTGCTCCCGACATCGTCTGCTGCCGGCGTGCCCTACCGCTTGTTTACCCGCTCTAATCAAGGAACGCGGCCTGATTCCGACCGCCTGATATGATAATGCTTAATGAAACGGGCTAATCGCTGCAGTCATTCGATTTCCAAATTTTCCACTACTCTAATCTGTCTTTGCACTTTATGACTTTCCTTTTGTTATGTCATCCTGGTGTTTGCATGTCGCTGGTGCAGATTAGTGGATGTCATTAGTAAACAAAGTGGTAAGCTTCCTATTTAAAAAAGTCTTTTGTTATTGTCAGTTTGTTAGTCATGTTTGTGTAATTGACTAGAAAATACTGGTTTGTGTTCATTGTGCATTACGAGTATTACAACTTTCGTCAAATATGCTGATCATCCTCAAGTTTCTTCCTATTTATATTTTCTTAGATAATTTCTTGTTAAATGAAATTTGAGTGGGTGAAATGTGCTGCCCAGCACAGTCGTATTAGCTGGTTCCTCTATTTTCAGTTTTTGGGGTCGAGTAGGATTAGCAGCCTCGGAGCCACCCCGTTCGCCCACCTGCCCCTCGAGAGGGTGCGGTGCGGTCGTTGCCCCCGTGGCCTCGAGGACATCGACCTCCGTCAGCTGTTGCACACCACAGTTATAGGCATCTCGCGTTTGACCCACATTGTGCACATTGATAGTCGAGTTGCTAACGTTCGCTGTGACAACTAAATATACAAATTTTCCATTAATTCCGTTTCCAACTCCTATTGGTAGCATTGACACTTCTAGAACATTCTATGTTATTTAAAATACAGACTGCACGTGTCACCTAAAGTAAATAAATAATGCGTCTATTTCAATAAAATTATTATGTATTGTTTGTGTTATGATTATGACTCGATAATGTGTGCTTGGCTTATCCTGTTTGAACTATTATGTCTATGAGTCTTTAAAGCTATCCAAAAAGATATCATATCATTTAATATCTACCTTGCCGCACTATTACAATACTGCGCATCAATTAATTACATAACATCGTCTGAATATAGTATTGATCACGTGCTCGTATAAATTAACACGAACATCGATTAAATAGTTAATCACCTATCAGTGTATTTTTCTAAATATTTCGTTCGTAATTTTATTTTAAACTTGTTACGTTATTAGAAAAATACGTGTTTTTTTTCTACTATATTATATTGGGTTTATCATTAGTTTTATTTAGACCTTCCAGGCCTTACGATATTCCAGTTTTGTGGTCTTCCTTTATTAGATTATTTTATATTTCCTTCAATACTGTGTTATATACTTATAGCAAACCATACCGATACCAAACTGTAATGACTTTTAACTAATTGATGTAGAATGTCCAAAAGTTTAAAATAATCAATTTAGATTTTGTTAATTACTTTTTATAGATAAAATTCAGCTCAGCTAAAAATTATAACCTATAATGCGTCTAAACACAACTAAGGGTATACCTAAAAATAATAGAAAAAACTAGACTTTGGGCTTTAAAATGTTATTGTAAAAACGAGATGACAATGAATACAAAACAAGTCAACCCGAGAAATATAATAAAGTTATTTCATTGAAACTACAAGGTTCTTGACTTTTACACCATTGCTTTCTTCTGTGCCATTATTATAAACCGACTAGTTAAATGCATCCGGTGGTTAATACAATCTGTATTACAAATCAAGATCGATATCTTCGACGTGTTGCAAATCTGTTGGGCCGGTTGCGGCGGATGTGGCGAGATGATTTTTCATGCTAGGTGTTTATCAATGTTTGTTTTTTTTTTCCACTTCCCGTGTGTGTGTAGTTGCGTACGAGTATCCTGCCTGCACGCATATCAACCTAATGAGCATGCGCGAGGGTCGACGTTAATGGTTGCCATGTTTTATGGCGTTCTAAGTTCAAAATAGGTCCCAAGAAGCCACATTTTATTTATGGGCACAGTTATTCGTGGAATATTTTTTATTTATCACTTGTTTGGTATAGGTTATGGTGGGTGATGTCAGATTCACACAATTATTGTTTATAAAGAAAGTTTTACTTATTCATATCCTCAAATTCTTCGAAAGACCAAAGTATTTTAGCTGCTGATGATCTAAAGTAAATTTCGAAATAGTTATTTAAATTAAACCTACTATTGTGTTTGATTAAAAAGAAATTATAGTAACTCACTTAAGCATCGTCTAATGCTTAGTTTAGAATCCAAGCTATGTAAGAAATTGATTCTACTTGAATGCATTGAAGAACAAAAATTAATATAAGATAATTTTGTAAGGTAACATGTTTCTTTTTGCGTATTGCATTCATATGTACTTACTGAAATTTATTTTAAAACATGATATTAATAATTAATTTGCTATAAAACTAGATCATAGGTTCCATAAAGTACCATATCATTCGTTCCTAACCTAAGTCGGGGCCGTAAGAATTGTTTACAGAAAGGGATACCAATGCTTTAATAAAAGAAGGTCAGGCCTTATTCCTTATCGCCTTGATTTATTGCTACATGTAGTTGTCTCAGCCTCCGTGGTGGAATGGTCAAAAGCTCGCCTGACGTTACGGAGTTTCCGGGTTCGAATTCCGGGGGGAATTCGTCGAACAAATATCACTTTGTGAGAATTTCCCCAGTTTGGTTAGGACATTGCAGACAGGAGCACCTTTTTTTTCCGAAAAGAAAAATTATTCCGTGCTTGGGAAGGATGTAGTCGTTATACGATAAGAAGCCTGAGGCAGCTAATTTTGACACCGGGTTAATCTCAGCCCACACAATAAGCAAGCAAGCAACTCCGACAATCTAAATAAAATCTTATTTAACTTGAATAGGGTTTGAATTGAATGCCAGCCTCGCTGAGTGTTGTGAAAACTCTTGAGTTTTCATCAAGGTTCGCTTTTCTATTCTAATGCGTTACTATGTACTTTGAATTTGAAGCTAAAGTTTGTTCGCGTGGCCCCTTTATCTATTGTTTACATTTTCACAAACTGCGGAGTAGTTTTTATCTTATCGTTGGCGAAATGTAAACCTGTTTTGTTCGCTAATCAGACTAATCACTCGGTGTTATTTTCAAGCCGGCCATTTTTAGTATTGTTACGTAAGGTTTTATGTTTTCACATGACTTCATTTTTGCAAAATTCAAGGGCGGGTTTGTTTTCAAAACTTGGGCATGATTTCGCCGTATATCTTTTTGATCTTTTTATATTTTACATAATTATTGCAATAATTTAATGCATTGTGCTGAAATGTGCTGTTTTTCCACTTTTCCACTCCAGAGAATACAGAAAGCTTTGTTTCAGTTGCATGCTATGTTTCCCCATTAAGTAAAGTCTACATCTTAAATGTATGTTTCTGGATCGAGGAATTTATTACAATCACAGAACGCACAGAACAGATACATCTTCTGAAATTACTGGTTACGGAGCTGCGGTTTCGGTTGCGGCTGGAGGGCTTCTATCTAATTTCTGTCTCAAGTCAAGTAAACGTGCAAACGATTACCAAGTTTATATGCAGCCAAGGGTGCACCTATTCCAAACAACGCGAAAGCAAATTAGAGAATCGAAGCGGCAAAAATACCTTTGTATTGCAAAGTTGTGTTTAATTTAATTCAATATTTATAATTATGGCTTCTGTCAGTGGTGACAATTCTGCCAGTGTCAGGGTTGGAAAATCCCTATTAAAAGGTCGAGGGAAGGAATAAGGGAGAACATCGTACAAAGCAACTGGGAAACTTTGACATTCAAGAAAGATAATGTTCTATTATAGATTTTCTTAGTTAGAAACACGATATGAAATTTTATAATAAGCGTGTTGAATTTTTTAGGGCTAGGAACGCAATTGAAAAGTAAGCTAGAGCCATGTATTTATATTAATATATTGCATGTATGGTTGCCAACTGTCAAAAAGTGCTTCGAGTGCACTTACATCTTAGTTAGACTGTTGTTACTTTGCAATTTATCTTGTACTGGTAACTATATTTCATTGTTGTTCATTAAGTGTGTTACTGTTATATAACTAAGATCACCTTGACTCAAAGACGTACAAAGTCTATTTGAGCATTCATATAAAGTCCATAGTAAGCATGTATTGTTAAATTACTTAGGTATTTGAGTGTTGTTCGTGACCGGAGCTACCCACACAGACCCACACTATACCTATACAAACAAAGTTTTGTTTATAGTACTAGAGGCATTACATTAAATATACATTAACCTCAATTCCTACTCAAGTTATATTAAAAATATTTTTATCGTAATTTAGTTGATATTAATTGCTATCAATTAAAATAATGAAATCAATTACAGATGCATAATTATTAATTATCTTATCAATGTATCAAATACTTAAATCTTTCAAATTAATAAATTTTGAGTAATTTTTCTTGTAATTTACGGGTAATGTTTATTTGATTTTAACACTTTATCCGTAGTTTCATAGCCTTCTAATGATTGAATTGCTATGGTACCAGAATTTGAAAAGACGATTCAAATTCAACCAAACATAGAATTAATAAGGTGCTTTATAGACAAGGCCAGATATCATGACAAAAATATTGTTAGTAACACGAACCTCCAAAATTACTGGAACGAATTAGTTTTAATAGAACTTAGATGGCACATCAATATATACTCCAATGAGACGTGGGCAGGCCCCCCACAAGGTGGACCGACGATCTGATGAGGGTCACGGGAAGCTGCTGGATGCGAGCAGCGCAGAACCGATCGTTGTGGAGGAAGATCTTTGAGGAAGCCTTAGTCCAGCAGTAGACGTATCGAAAACACGACTTGGCGAAAAACGGATTCGGCGAACCTCGGCGCTAGGGCCTGAAATAATGATGGTGATTATGACAGAAGATTTGATATAGGGAGATAGTCAAAGTCAACAGGCGATAGCGTCATGGACTATGAAGGGTTCCGGATAGGTACTAAAGACTATTTATGAGCCTATAGATTAACTGAGTGCATAGAACCAGGTCATGGATGGTAAATAATATTAACATTGTTGCGATGCCCTGTCGATGCGCACATTGCCAACTTAGTTGCACTGAATGATAAATAGACTCAAACTGTATTACTATGTAAATTATGCCCACTATGTTGAAATTGACGTTCATAAAATAGATTTGCTAGCTGTCAACTGTTTTACTATGGCGGTTAGGTAACTGAATACAATATTAAAATTGTTCACGAATGAGCATAATAAATACTGATTCATCCATGGAATTGAAACAACTAAATTTCCATAAAACGGGATATACAGCAGCATTTGCATCACATGCACACACACACACACACCTAACATACCTTTACACGAAGCTTTGTTTTTTATTTAGTTTATTATTAACGCAACGAGTTTTGTTTTTTATTTAGTTTATTATTTCTTTTTTGTTTTTCTTTATTTTAAGCATCTTTATCAACGCCAAAATAAATCACTGCATCTGCCTTACGTTTGCTCTGCTAATCGGTGACCCAAAAACTGTATAGCTGACATTTATAGCACAGGATCTTCCTTTTTTAAATGTCAGCTATTTCCTTTTGTTGGAACTACCACTAGCCATAAGCATGTAAGTATATCAATGTACTTCCTACCGTATCTTACTGTAATCATTTTGGCTTGTAAATGTTTTTAAAAATAAATTATTATTATTATTATTATTATATTATTATTATTATTTACCTATGTTATCAACATCAACTGCGATCCCCAACCTGCTTACTAATCATGGGGATTATGGCAACAACTCCTTTTCAAGGGAGTCCTGGAGTGGACCGTTATAGGCGTTCAGTCAGGCAGTTAGTGACCATTTCGACCACTTAATTGTTCTACCCAGTTCTAATGAAGGACATTCTGGATTTGATCAGATCGTTATAATATGTCCGCCCTTAGTACCGCCAACAAAAAAGTAATAGGTTCTGTTAAGCAGTTACTGAAAGTTGTGCTTCACACAGTAACTGTGAGAGCGTAATAAAGTATATATTTATAGATAACTAGCTGTTCGCCCCGCGGCTCCGCCCGCTCTCAAGGGTATGAAAAGTAGATGTTGGCCGATTCTCAGACCTACTGAATACGCTCACAAAATTTCATGAGAATCGGTCTAGCCGTTTCGGAGGAGTATGGGAACGAAAACTGTGACACGAAAATTTTATATATAAGATAGGATTTTAAATTTTCTACATGACATTTATTTTTAAATACAAGGTTAGTATAATATAAAGATACTTTCCGACCACTGTACCACGAGTCCCTGGCTGGTTTCTAGGTCGCACGACCTATTTCTAGAGAAGAGCCTTTTTACGGCTCTGTTCCAGGTTGTTGCTCCTATCACCAGTGATATATTGCCACTACTTTATATATAACTTCTGCAATAGATACAGGTACGAAACGACGAAGTGATCCATAAAACCCGTTTTAGTATTTTTAGAAGCTTTTTACAGGATTTCACGTCTTATAAGAGAGACGTAAGTATTTCGCCAACAATCAATACTTCCATTATACTTATGGACAGGTTTTGGGTGAGAGCAGAGAAGTGAATTTGAAAATATACAGGATGACTTCGGAACCAGTGTGCATACTCGTATTTTGTACGAGTCAGTCAGTATGATAGTAATAGAAAACATTCTACAAAAAAAGCATATCTTTGTAAATTCCGTCTGTCAGGGTGATAGATAACTCAGCTCATGAAACTGAACAACTTTTGTTCTGAAAGCTTTCTGAAATCGCAGTTATTAACTTTACTTTTCATACATATTGACATGGTCAGCTGATCAATTAGTATGAAAAAAAAAAATGCTATTTCAGAAAACTTACAGAAAACTTTTTTACGGCTTCAATTAAAACGTACGTAATTTTGAATTTGATAGTTAATGATTAGGCATTAAATCACAATTTAACCTAACAAATATAAAAAAAATGTTTACAAATGTTGACTAAGCGAGCTCCTCTTAAATAAAGTCTTTAAATCAAGAACCTGCCTGGAACTTTCAAAATTTCTACTGAATTTAGCTTAGAATTTAGACCAAATTTTAAGAAGATTCGTTGTACACAAATGCAAATCCTCGGAAGGTAACTTTATAATTATATAGGGATTATTAAGATTTAGTTACAATATTACAAAATATTAGGTAATCTTTGCCAAGTCTAGTCTAGAATAGTCGGAAGCCTTGTAAAATGTGAACGAGAATGAATCAATACACGAACACGACCCAATTTCTAAACCAGCCATGGGTTACGCGTAGGAGTCGTTCATTACGACTGGATACTGTTTTGTATTCTGTGACTGAATACTGAGTCGAATGAAAAATTATTATTATTTTGGCATAATAGGACTACATCAATAATTACTTACATCAATTAATTATCAAAACTCTTCAGTCGACTTTGACCATTTCCTAAGTTGTCCATTTCCAAAGACGACCCCTTCCTGACTTGCCCACTTCGGAATTCGTCAATTTCTAAAGTCGTTTACTCCCGACTTGACAGTATTTATGGGTTATACTTTGCTAAAAAAAGAAACTTTAAAAAATGGAGGACTTGACTTGTAATTTATTTCCTGATTTGTTATGCACACAATATGTAATATCTTGTTTATTTTTGATAATTCTATTTGTGTAGTGTTGTGTAACCGGTTGTTTTTCGGGCAATGTTTACTGTATAGTTTGTGTATCACTTTGCATAAGCTCCAGGTTATCAAGACTACATCGCTCTTCGTCAATAAGATTGTGTATGACGGCAGCTTAAATATCTTTATCTTTTCTCTACTACGCACACACATCACATCAGAAAGAAAATCTTCTGATCTTCAATCTGAAAATGTTTTTGGTTTTTAGCGAGAGTTTATCGTTGTCACTTGTCAATGCTATATAAACATCAACGTTATTTTCTTATATTAGTATTTAGCACACGTTAAACGCGTGTTTTAAAAATATTTTATGAAAACCTGACCGATTATAATCGAAGAATCTGAATTGTTTTTCAAAATATGTAGTAACTATTTAAATAGCTCCTTGAAAAGAAGCTTTAAGTTAGATCTCTTTGGTATATCTTTACATCATACTTGAGTTCATTGTCTGTTCGAGTTTGCAAATACATTTATAATACAAAATTTTAATCGCGACGCCTCCCGGCACATCTTTCTAACAATATAACAGCACCTCAGTTAAATGAAGACACTATAAGTAATACCTATCAGTCTTTTCGCAGATAACTGGATTTCAACAATTTCCTTTTATAATAGAGGTGATATATTCAGCATTCTGTCTGTAAAGGCTTCATTTAAATTGTATGGGCTTTGTGTGGAACTTTCCATCCGATTGTAGAATCAATTTGTAAGAGGATCACTTGAGGAGCGAGTTCACACTTGGCTGAATGTAAGCAGTGTGTGTGGTGTGAGTACCTACCTGCATATATGTATATCTGTGTTTTGACGATGACATCATGCCCACACTACTGGTCAAACTCGTTTGCCGGTTTGGTAAACTAGCAAGTAAAAATGAAATAAGTATTTTTTATTCTACCAATTCGAGCAAGTTTTCATAGGAATTATACTTTTTTATTTTAATGCAAAAAGCATCGACGCTTATTTATAAATTATGGATTGGTGTATTACATATTTACATAATAATTTTATTCATATGTAGAAAACTGATTGTTTTTTTTTGTTTTTTTTCTTAAAAACCGTTGCATGAATGATGGCCTCCGTTTTGGATAATAATAATAGTATGTATGTATTATATATGTATAATAAAAAATAGATATAATTGATTGAACAAGTTGATGTATTTTATCATATTGTTATTTTTATTATAGGTACATAGTATAGGTATGGTGGCATTGTACCCGAAATAATATGAAATCCGTATTTCTTATAAGAGTCTATCGAACCCAGAAGTATTTTTTGTTTGCGAAGACACGTTAATATTCAGATGTTTGGGAATCTGGATTTTTTATTTCATTGGATTGTTCGTGACCACGAGGCACGAGAATACACGGGAAGTCAGGTTTATATTACATCGATCAATGCAAATTGGCAGTTTTGAACATTTTTCCAAACGAATTTAGATATGCCCTATTGAAATTCAAAATTTTGGAGATATTTCAAACACCAATGTACCTTATACAAATAACACCGACACTATTTATTATATATTTCTAGTACTTCTTCGTGAAGTTTATACAAATGCACAGCACCTAAGCCTGAGCTAATGCTAACAGCATTTAGTACAAAATGTATTGTAACGTGACTGTTTATCATATTATGGTGTCGTATTCTGAGTACATAATATAATAGTAGGTAGGTACTCTACATAAAGAAGTGCAATTAGGTGTTTGATCTCGAAGAAATTGGTAAAATTCTGTTCGTTCCTTCACTTTTCAGCTACAACTATTGTTTCCTGTGGTATTCCACAGGTCACAGCCCGACCGTCGTCGTCAGGGCACAGATTAAATTTAACATTATAGCAGCAGAAGATACATAACACATTACTCCAATAGTAAAACAATATGATATAATGTAAATTAGTTATAAACCGAAATATGCCTTCTGAACGCTTCCGAGAGTTGAGAAGAATACATTGCCCGCTTCGTGACCTGCGTATGGTATGCCTAGATGCCTATGATGAAATGAACAAGCTAGGATTCTACAAAATTGGTAATTAAAAAGTAAGGAAACACAGGTTGTGTTGGAAAGTACAATTATTTATTCAGCATTCAAATCCAAAATCCAAAGTGTTTATTATTATTAGTTTATTTGTAGTATCAGTCAGTGTGGAATAAAAGCGCGACGACCGCAAAGAGCAAAACATTCTTGTACGTGCTTGTACCTAGGCATTTATTTATGTAATAAATTCTAGATGCCTTTCTGTTCAAGTGATCGTAGACATTCATCATCAGACTTCATTAAGTAAGACATTGCGTCCAAATTGTTGTCACATCACAATAAAAGAACAGATCAAAACCTAGAAGAAGCTAGGTACTAAGAAGGAATGATTAAAAAATATATTTAGTTTCAGAAACGCTAATATAAATGCTGCACAAAAACTAATTGCAATATACATACCCTCGGTCAATTGGATTGGCATTAAAATTAAATAGCAAAGTCGTGTTTACTACATCATGAGGTAAAGTAGCGCTTTGGGTAGGTGTAAACGGTTTATCTTTAGTGTTTGCGGTTAGCCGCTGTGCACACGACCCAATTACTGAAATTGATTGTCGTTAGTGTAAAATGTAAATATAACCTCATGGTTCAAATGAAGCAGAAAGAAGATTAGAAACACATTTTACGTTTTGCAAATTGCATCTCGGTGATGAGTTTAGAGTAGTTTTCGATTATCGTGGGAGTCTGACTGACGGAAATAATTTTTGATTAATCAAAAATATGCTTTTGTTTTAAAATTGTAATTCTATTAAGAATGTTAAATAAAATAAATAACATACTCGTGAGTGCAATGAAGTGTATTCGACTGCTAAAAAACCTAATATTTTAACCTAAAATTTACCTAAAATTTTTAAATATTCTTGATACAAGAATATTTATGTACCTATGCTATATCTTTAGATACATTAATCGAGAAACAATGTAATTGTTAAATTGTGTTTTGGGTGTATTCGACGATACTATTTTTGAGTAAAATTTTCAAAAAGTTGACGGGAGGTTAACGACTTTGTTTCACCGCGCAGAGCCCCACACACATGTTTAAAACATATTCGAGAACAGCGCAAAAAGTTCACATCAGCAATGCAAATATGTTAGTCGCATAATGGTAACCTTGGGACGGATGACCGTCTACTAATATACTGGAGCAGAAGGAAAATCGGATGAAAACGCTATGAAGAAGTCAAGATTTTATATTATACCTACTCCCAAAAATAATATATTTTTACACCTAAATGTTGACGTACAAGGTAGGGGTATTTATGGCGTGGAGAAGAGAATTATCAAATTAGATGTAAAAAAAAGAATTATTTAATGTAGGTATAGTAAATAGATTAACTCACGATGTACATATTTATTTAGATAATTTGTCTGAAATTTGAGATACATATTTTTTCCTTTCACATCTTCTTTCTTTCTTTCTTTTGTACAAGCATTTACAAAAAACCGCTAATGATCCTGACCCTAAGAAATTTTATGCCGATTCTCAGAATATCTTTTATCGACATAACCAGGGATTACCACACATTTTGTTATGCACTGCTGAATGAATAAAGGTTTTTGACTCAGTAAAAAAATAATCTTCGATCATACCACTACTGTAGAAAATAAATTCCTGTTTAAGTTTTCAATACGGGTGTCAGGTGCAGCTGGCATCTCAACGAGCTTACGTGACTCGATGCATCCAACGCACGAATAGATGCATAGGTTTGATCCCAAAATTTTTAACACAAAAGGCAATAAAAAAATTCAAACTGGGAATACCATGGTGCAGGCCCCTATCCTATACCTTCCCAAGCAGAGTACATTCTGGTTTCATTAAATAATAAACCGAGAGGTATTGTTAATAGAGCTAGAATTCTTTCGTAGAGTCTTTGTGAGGGGCTGTCTAATAAATTTTCAATGAATAGCTTTAATGCTAGATGGGTAGGTAGGTTAGCTATAAACGCTCCTGTCCTGAGGGAAGACTGGCGAGATTTGGATACAAAAAAGAAAGAAAGAAACATTTATTATTAATGACGCCACAAAAATTAATATAATACAAAAATTTTGCACATCATATACAATTTTGCATTTTTTGGATACGTAATTTCTTTTTTTTTAGTTTGTACTTTATTTTTGTTTCGTAGCAATGTAATTACGTGCTATATAATCTTGAAAGGTATTTTTTTGCTTCAGGTTTACATTCATTATGGATGACGATGAGATGATCGACGCCATTGTACGCAGTGTTATGAGCAAAGGTTAGTTTGCCTATTTCAAATTCAATTATCAAACAGACGTTAAATAGAAGAAAATTATTTGACGAAATCATAGCGTTCGTCCCCAGGTAAATTTCACACAAAACAAAGAAATGTTTGCTTATGCTTGTTTTGCTACGTTGATTTAGCCACTTGTTAATAGAGCTGAAGCTACTTAGTTATTAAAGCTGATATTAATGTTAAGTATGAAAATTGATCTAGGCCAGTGGATATTAACATTAAATTCGCAAAGCACGATGTAGTGCTGCATTTTTGGTATGTTGTTTGGATCAGTTAGGGTGATGTAAATCCCAATTTGCAACTTCGAAAAAGTTGTGCTCGCTGCGCACCACGTGATAAACTGCGAAAATTTTGGACTTTTTTCACTTTTTGCTCTAAAAGTCATAAATCATGCGTTTCCGACAAGTAACATTCACTACATAAATGAAGCTAATTAAATTTGCAACAATTTAAGCCTAATTGCAGCTCTCTAAACCTTATAACGACTAAGCTGTGGCCTTTCAAAGATAGTCAGTTTTTCCCGAAATATTGAAATTTTTAGTTTTGCTCCCGTTTGAAGCAAAATATTGGCAAAACCGCTCGTTCTATGAGAAGGTCGTAAAATAAAGTGGTAGAAAATTTAATTTTCTTTTGTTAGAGCACAACACAATCACTCACAATCTGCATATCAAAACATAAGAAAGTACCTCCACGCGGTGAAGGCGGTAACAGTGTAAACTGGCTAAAACTCCCATCAACTAAACAAATGCCTTCGGGCTTATGTTTTGGTTTTGATTTTCGCACAAGATAGTGATTGGAAGTAGCCTACCCGGTAACGCAGGGGAGCAGCTAAAAAACTATTATCTTATTAACGCGAACGAAGTCAGGCTAAATAGTCATAAAAATGTCGGTTCCACCGGGAGTCTGCTTTGTGTGTCGGCTGGCACTCAAGGAAGGTGACAGTACAGTGGTAATTGTAAAAAAACGTGGCATCCAAACTCTAATTAACTCGAGTGTGGAGCGTGGCCGGCCTCTAAGAGGATGAACTTTTTTTGAAAAAGCTAGACGAAGTCAGTGTTCACGATGCTTGCAGAAAGAGATTCACCGCTCGGCATAATATTGACGCATGTGCTCTTCGTGGAGGCGATCAAATTCCACAACCCCGCCCATCAACCTCTAGAACATCGGGCCCTATGAATCTTCGGAGCATTTGTTTCCTTTGTGCGGAGGAAATCACTGAGGAGTTTCTCTAGCTCCAAACCAAACTTCCCAAATCACGCAGAAATGAGGTGTTCAAAGTAGAATCAATGACAATTAAAATCAGAAAAATCAGAAATCAGAAAATTTTATTCGTTTTGGACATCAACACAAAAATTAGAAACAAAAATACAGACATAAAACAACAAAAAGCATTGACAACTCCCTGCGTTGCGACATCCAAACCAAAAAGGGCTCCCTCAGCGAAAGCCGCAGCCCGGGCAGGCCACGGCGCTGGTCTTCCGGGAGTCCTGGTTTTGGTCACGACACGGACGACCATGTCACTTGCGTGATATAGGGAATCAATGCTCGATGCAGCCAGTCGTCGAGGTGATACATGGGGACGGCAAGTCATTGAACGTCTTACAGCTACTTTTGACCTCGTTGCATCTGATGCCAGGTACCATAAGTACTGTAAGTAGTAGGCTGAGGAAGAACAGGAAAGTGAAGAGCCTTACGAACCACAGGAACGTGACAAACCTGAGGAGGAAGGAGAAATTGAACCTCAACCAAAAAAAAAAACGCCGAGTGACTGCAGCTTCTTAAACATTTAATTTGCGTATAAACTTTTTTCCTACTTTCCCAAATTTTGTACTTTTGTTAATTACCTATCCTGCAAATGAAAAAAATCTTAAAAATATTATCCTTTTTATGATTTTATATGCCCTCAGTTTCAATTCTTTAAAAATCTATTTCTACCTTCTTTTTGTTTTTCAGATATTGTGAGTTAACTATTTGTCTCACAGACTTTGTTCTATGCTCTAATGAAAGAAAATTAAATGCACTACAACTTTATTATACGACCTTCTCATAGAACGAGCGGTTTTTGCCAATATTTTGCTTCAAACGGGAGCAAAACTAAAAATTTCAATATTTCGGGAAAAACTGACTATCTTTGAAAGGCCACAGCTTAGTCGTTATAAGGTTTAGAGAGCTGCAATTAGGCTTAAATTGTTGCAAATTTAATTAGCTTCATTTATGTACTGAATGTTACTTGTCGGAAACGCATGATTTATGACTTTTAGAGCAAAAAGTGAAAAAAGTCCAAAATTTTCGCAGTATATCGCGTGGTGCGCAGCGAGCACAACTTTTTCGAAGTTGCAAATTGGGATTTACATCACCCTAACTGATCCAAACAACATACCAAAAATGCAGCACTACATCGTGCTTTGCGAATTTAGGGTTTTTTAGTGTCGATTTCTACTGGCCTAATCGTCAAAATTTCAGTATCGAGATATTTGATATCATCATGATTGTTATGGAAAAATTGTGCTCTGTGAAGGTACACTCACAAAACTTAAATTAAATGAATCATCACAATACTTAAGTGAGCTTACGTGAATCAATGAATAAGCTTGTAATAAAAAGTCAATAAGCTTGCCTTGGAGTTAACGGGCAAAGGAAAGAAACAAAGAAAGAACCCGCTACTGTGGATGTGGATGAGGTTTGTTTTGAACCCACACAGAGGCAGAAATTACCTGCTGCCTCCCCTACACGCAACTTTACAAATGGTATAGAGCAGCGGCACTGCGCGTAACGATTCTTGGAAACTACGCATCAATGTTTTGATCTCCAAAAATCGAAAGTTAGTTTGAATAAATAAATGATGTAATTATAACGAAATTTAAAGAAATAGAGGATTTTTATATCATCACTTTCAGACAATGCTGTGACTCATAAATCATAATTTTCCAAAGTTATCGATTAATCATGAATCTTCTCATGATAAAAAATAATTACATAATGAATAGGTACTGTTCTGAACTGTTTGAAATTTAGGAAGGTGATCTAATTAGAAACGTCATTAAAATTGTTTGATATACTAAAGAACATACAGACGATTGAAGATATAACAAAATCCAAATGTAGAAATAGGTATGCTATGGATATGAAGTAAAAAAATTCTAAAATTTAATCTTATTTCTATTATTTCCAGCTGGCATAGAATTGCGTTAACATTCTACTTTGTAAGGGTTATGTTATTGTTGTTGATAGTCACGTAGGCTCCAAGCGAGAAGGACGATGTGCGAAAGAGATGAAACATGCTTGAGGAGTGGAGATTGGTGAGGTACGAGAGAGGGGAGGTGGCGTGACAACAAAGATGGCGGCGAGCCGGTTGCCGGTCGGACCGGTTACCACGTGCGGTGTGCGTCGCGCAGTCGCTCCCGTTTTGTTTGTCAACAAATGCCCTGCGAAGGTCACCCATTGAAGGGTTAGGAAGACAAAGGAGACCTGATTACATAACACTGAATAGTAACAGAGATCAAAAACATTGTTTAAGAGAGAGATAAATTAATTGGGCATCCTTTGTTCTATGAGGAACATTTTCATATTCCTGTTTTTAAAGATAATAAAAAGGTTATTTAAGAATAAATAATAATTATGTAATGTTTTCGATAGTGAGTCTCGGTCGATAGTCAGACGACTTCAGGTTAATTTTATCCTAGTTTACTACGATTATGAAGTAAACATCGTAAAGTGTCATACCTTCAAAGTATTATAATATTAATTAAGTATTATATGATTCATCATCAGAAGTAACTGAACAAGTAAGCGGAAATATTAAAATTAATGATATAAGTACATGTACATAATATGTATACTACATCATTGGCTGAAAGAAAGATTCTAGGGAAAAAATAATGATTGACGCTATAAAGAATATTACTTTGACTAAGCTAGATGATATCTCATTATTAGCAAAAGATCTGGTTCTGGGCTGAAATCATACATAAAAAGTTTAGTATTTTGTTTCATCAAATGTATTTTTTGTGATTATGAATCATATCTAATTAGAATTAACTTTTGATCTAGCAGTAGTAGGCAGGAAAGGTAGATAGCAAGCTTAAAAAAACGACAAAAAACATAAACACGTCAGCGCCAGCGCGCATGCGCAATGAGAAGAGGCCGGCGGGGAGCGGGGCGAGCGGGGAGGCGATGGGTTGCCGGCTGCGGCCCAACGAACAACTCGCCAGTTGGATTTCAGAACATCAGACGGGCGGGCGTGTGTAGGATGGATCGCTAACGACACCAAGCAGTTTTTTTTCATTCCGCCTTCTAGCAGTGTTTGTTTATTACCTTCCGGCACACTTTCCGTAAATCCTTCTCGACCGTGGTGCTTTAAATTATTTTTTTCGTTTTGGCGTTTTATTTTCTATCTTGTCCTAAAACGCCTTTCCGATTTCACGTCGAGAAGGCTGCCGCACGAGTTTGAAAGCGGCATCAAGAGTAGAACGTATCTACTCAGAACATCTTTATATCAGCGCATCAAGCAATCATCAGAATGGTGAAGAAGATCTCAGAAGAGAGTGTAGATAGTGGTAAGTAGATTTAAATGAATTTGTTTTTGTTGCGAATTAGCAATGGTTGTTCATTGAGTCCGTTTCGTCACCTAGCTGGGCCGGCTTCTCTACTGGTACTGTGGAAGTATAAGTTCTCAGGTCGGTATATAATTTAATTGCCATACCGATCTACTTGTTTATAAGGCAAAGTACCGGTAAGTTGCTGGCATTAGAATTGCAGACTCGAATGACAACCATAGCTGACTTGCGAAACTAACACAGCTTTAACTTGATTCTAATTGGATTTGGCTTGCATACAAAACAGCTTCTAAAATCGTCTCCTGCTTTTGTAGTTAGGTGACTTTTCAGGTTTATTACGTTTGTGAAGATTATGAAGACTTCACAAGTAGGTACTACATTTGCCTCCTTAGTGAAAAATGAGATTGCCTCAAAATTCATCAGTTGTTATAAAGTCCTTGTAGTTGTTTGTACAATTTAACGAACAATGAAGGTGAAATGTCATCACTGTCTAGGGTGGTTTTGTTTGCATCATTCAATTGTAAAAACATCCGTATCTGAATTATTTCTGACAAGAATTTATTTTAGTTTGAAAGTACCTACTACTTGCTCTTTTATGGATATTCTTTCAATAACAAGACAAAAACATTTCTGTTGCGTTTGGTTCATCTGTTGTAGATTATGATGATAGATCAGATTTGGAGTAATTTGTTATTTTCTTTTTAGGAGTTAGTTTCTTACAGGTGTACAGTAGGCTTGAGTGGACTGCTTATTTCATAGGATAATAAAAAATAAACGGTGCAGTACTGACCATTCGCAACTTATTGCGTTTTGTTCACGCTAAGGTTTACGACTTAAGATGACGTGGCTATTAGGTACTGGTTTATTTATAACTCAGCTTTATAATATGTAACATGGGTTTTACTTTGCACTCCAAAGAGTAAGTAAACTATTTACCCACCTAACTAGATGGTGAAGTAATATTTATGTTTTCTTAATCGGATCGGATGTTGCGAAATACATATCTATATTTTACTTGCAAGCAACTACAATAGTATCCGTTACGCTGCTAAATGTCAAAAGTTTATACGAAGCACTGGACGTTGACTCGCCGCACTTTAAATTTGCAGTATCTACTTTTCATGTTTTCACTAAACGTAAACAGGTTTCTTGCAGAGAAGAATTTTTACCGTATTATACAGCATAAAATTTCGCTACTCTTCAGAAACTTGATTCCCTTTAGCTGGAAATAAAACCTACAGATGTTTTTATTAACCTAACCTAGGCATCCTATCGCTGGATGCGTCGGTCGGAGGGATGTCACTGTCAGCCATTATGATGAATTTGTTATTCTGTGAAAATGATCAACTTACTTACACTAAGTTTTTATCTGTAATGAGATCGTCTTGCGTGACTGGCTTCACTTTTTATGAAGTTGCTTCTGTTGTTTCATGCTTAGTGTCAGTAATTATAGTTTCAAAGATTTTAACATCAATAAAAATATACCTTTCTAACTGTCTTTTGAATTAAGTTTTGTCTTAATTACTAGGTACTATACTAAACGAAATTATCCAAGCATACAATACATTCTTTATTGACACCAAAACAGATAACACTTAAATATTACAGTACATAAACAAAGCATGCATGAATATATTTATGCTATTTCAATTTGATAAAAGCTTGGTTCGTATTCTTGGTATCGATCGAATGTAAGGAGAAAATGGTGTTGATGTATGATTCTTATGTAACATGCTTGAAAAATTAGTGGAATGCGTTAATAATTTAACATGATTTGGCCATTTTCAACGGTTTGGAAGCAACATGGCCGCTGAAGCGCGTCGCCCCAGCGTTCATTGTCAAGGTCACCCACGAACCAAACAAAACTGCGCAGTTGAATAATGCTAGCTTAGATAAGCTACTTGCCTTTATTACCTATTGTATTATCAAGATCATTGCTTTTAAACTATAAACTTTAGTATGTGGTAGGTTATTTATAATTTTTCTTAAATTCGGTTATTTTTACTATATTCAGTTTTAGCTCTAACGATTTGTAATACTTCCTGTTTGAGTCCACGATAGCGAGATAACCTTGACCGTGACGTAGTTGCCAGGCTTGCTGCGTAATAACAAACCTCGTACCCCTTCCTTCCACCCACACCCTCCGAAATCGATTTCCAGACCCAGTGCATGCTTTCCTCCCCGCACATTCACTCTCATAGTGCTTACTATATCCCTATATGCAAAACAGATTTCGGAATTCAATTCTTCAGGGACTTTCTGTGTTCATTTGTATTTCATTTTGTTTTTATCGTTTTGTTCATCATCTGTCATTTCTATGCGTCGTCGTTACGGCTCCCTTCTAAATAAGGAGTCGTGAGCTGCTAAATAAAACTATCTTTATTAGGGGGCTAAATCAGTGAAAGTGGTTTGCTGTAGGTACACCGCCGCCCCCGTCGAAGTTTCACCGAGATATTACCTATCTGGTTTAGTGCCAGACCTACTTGGCAATATACTCAATACTACACAACTGCTACTTGCGTCTCAAATCTTGCCTACCTAACCGGTGGACTTTACTTCTATGGGATAATTACTAAAAACTGCAATATGACCAGGGGCTCTTTTAGAAAAGTGAACTGCGAAGGGTTTCATAAACTGAATTCTAAGAGAAACGCGAAATAAAAAGTTAAATGATCAATTCGGTTAGGGTTCTCTTCATAAGTATTTAAATGCCAAGTGAATCTACCATATTTTTAGTTTTTTAATAATATAATTAGAGCTTTAATTTTTTCACAATTGTCTGATGAATTGGAATATGAATCATCCGCAAGTCGCCCTTTTGTGAAAAAGGGGCCATGAATTGCGATATATGTACCTACTCAATTCTTCAATAACGGCGCTTTTAGGCCAAATGCTTTGTACCAGCCCCCAAGTAGTCACTGAAAACGAGAAAATATTTAGAGGAACATAACTTTTTAAACAAAAACTATTGTCAAAGACCGTTGTAACGGCTGCAGAGCAGTCAACAGTACAGTAAGGGCATTCATTTGCATGCAATTAGAAAGCAGCTAGTTTCTCGGCTTAAGGGTGTACAACAAAAGTATGGATAATAGGTCTGCGATCGGCAAGCGAGAGATTGCGTTCGTGGCCAAGCGTAAATATCGCCAACAAGATTAGAAAGTAGAAACTGAGGGCACCAAGTTCGCGACGACATGACATTTATAGAACTAAAACATTGCAAATTATTTATAACCACTAACACGCGAAATTAAAAATCGTGCGATAGCATGTCGTGGCAGAACAATTAAACCATGTTGGTAAATTGCTTGTCCGTATTAATTAACATATTTAAATTTCGATTGTATGAATTAATCTATTAATGCAACTGAGTTATTTATATTGGGTTCGATTCATACCTGGATATCACGATTGTAACAAATACAGAGCGGTGATATTTGAGAGCTGTCCAATCACGGCACGGCATTAGTAGCTGTTTAGTCCTGCTCTTGCAGATCGAGTCGTCTTTCGATATTGAGCTGGCTGGCCGTGTTGCCAGGCAGGCGGCTCAGCTTTACGTAACAAGCCTCGCCGGCCACGTTGTGGAGCGGGTGCTGCGAACACCACGTGAAGCTTCACGCGACATACATGCGACCTGCATTGCTTGATGATTAATAGATGTTACTATTAAAGCCTTTTGCGAAAATGACCTGCAACCTGTAAGTTTATCGACTCCGCTTTCGGTAGAGTAATTCGCAAATTTCTTCGTTGTTTTGAATTGTTATCAAGCTTGTTTATGGATTTCATTCCTTGTTTGAAATAATTTTGTTCAAAGGCGAAAATATGTGTATCATACGGTTGATGACGATGACTCACAAATAAGTTCGAACGTGAGGTTGAAGGCTAAACCGTGCGTGTAGCTTTTTGTTCTATAATTCTATAATATAGTCGCTTCCTTTGTTTCCCTGTAAATCGTTGCAGTATTCAAGAGTGTTTACAAATATATGAAATACATTAGTCGGTATACCTAGTCTAATACAAATTAGGTAGGTATTTGAAAGCATAAACAGGAAGGTAGAATCAGGCGATTGCGTCCGTGGGTGTGTCGGGCGCCGAGCCTGATTGTAACAATCGCTCGTCTACTGCGCATTTGACTTGAGTTGCTGGGTAGACTGTACTGAGGACTGAGGTCATCGCGTGCAATTAATAGCAGAGTTTCGCTTTTATCACTCCTATACCAAGTTATACTCGTATGTGCTTAGTGTGTGTTGCGTGGATTTTACTGTTGGTAAACACATATGCAACCGCTATCGGTCTACGCAAACAAATGAAGCCTTCCACGCGGAAGAAGTAGTGAATAGCCTCATTGTGAGTCATGTCGGTACTTATGGCACTTAAGTTTCTCATTAGTTTTCACGGCGTCAATGCACTTTATCACCTTTGATTAGACGGACGAGATAAGCTCCAGTAAATGCAAGCACAGTGACAATAATGTTAGGTCTTAAAGGCTTAACAGGATGATTTAAAAATATTATTACTTAATCCTATGTTGCTCCCTATGTTTTGAAATCTCTAGTTGGCATCTGCACGCAGAGAAATATTTGGCTATCTATACGAGAAAGATGGCTACTGTAACTAGAACTTCTGTTTGCAACCGTGACAGCAAGACTCACGAGTTGACTTTACAAAAACTATTCTATTATTATTTTAACCTATCGGTTTGTTAATGACAACTAGATGTTCAGTGTAACTGACCAAACAATATAATATGCACTACAAGGTAAATAACGCGGCTGTTACAATACCAATGTAATGTACGTCATACGTCAAGTAGACATTACGAGATCTATTGTATTAACTACTATGCAATCCGGTAAACATAAACACTTTTTATTTTGGGTTTACTAAATACTTTGCTGTATCTACTAATGAATTTGATTAACGTAACGACGTGAACTTTAATGATAACTATTCGTATTGCAACTCTAGCTTTATGTTTTTGTAACAAGTACAATACACATAGTAATGCAAGCATCCTAGGTATTGTTACAGCTACTATTTCGTATGCAGTACCTACTGTTTCAGATGAAGCCTGTAATCTAGTGCACTTGCAGCACTAACGGGTCCTCTCAGGCTTTTAATAGACAAAAATACAATTTTATTTGTCTTGGTATAAGTAAATAAAACTGTATTTTCTCCATTAAAAGCTTAAATAGGATCCGTTGTTGGTGCTGTCAGTCCACTGGATTGCAGGTGCTCCATCTAAACGCAGTCCATAGAGCCATTAGTAAGTGTGACGTCTCCAAAATTTATAAAAAATGCCTCTTTTACTACAATATCCAAAGTCTCCGACTATCTATTATCGTAATAAAAATAAGTCGAACACAGAGTTAATAAATTTAATACTAAGTTCAACAGGTGTTAGAATCATAGAAATTTGTATTATCGGCATTTTTGTTAAGACGTCGCACGTGCTACGGCTCCATAATGCAGGTTTAGGTGTCCTAGAACCAAAAATGAAAAATATTAAGTACATAAAAAATGATATTTATTTAAAAAACATCACAAACTAGTATTCTAATTTACGATTTTGGCAATACTGCTTAAGATAACAATGTTTTAAACATAAGATTAACAAATTTGTACTTTTTTAATTTAAATTAGTTATTAATTATAGGTAAGTAATAAATTGAGAACAATTAAATATCTAAATTGGAGATCGTGGCGTAACATGATAATGTTTACCGTCAACACTTAGTGAATAATTATTTGGCATATAGCTAGCAATGTTTCCTATAGAAAAGAAGTAAGTATTTCTATCACTTAATAACTCTACATCAAAACAATATAAATGTTCATTAAAATATAATGTATCAAACAAAGAACACTCAAAAATAACGACATAATCATCGGCTATAAAAATATTTTCGACCAAGCCAAACTTTGGTAATAATTTGTCTTCATAAAAATCTAACGTTAACGTCATATTACTAGTGTACTTAATTCCGTTAACTTGGACCCAATTACATTTATATAAATTTGTCACCTCTAACTGTAATTGACATGAAATATTTTCAGTAATTCTCATATCACTTACACTTTTTTTTCTTCCACAGTCAAAAGACTGTTTCATGAAGGCGTTACTGATAAACTTATTATTTAACTGAAGTTGATGTTTAATAGCAAGTGATTTACAAATATTAATTCTATTATTGGTCACGTTTGCATATAACTTAGATATGCGATGTTTAGCTTCATACCTCATCGACCAGATGTTTACTAAGGGACCAAATTTAGTTAACATCTTAGGATAATGAGTAAGATAATGGAATTTTGGAGTTAAGGATTTTTTACTATATTTTAAATATATGAAGTTATGTTCGGAAATAAGACTTTGCAATAAATCTGAATTTAGTTTATTAGTGACAGTTGACATGACAATGTCCATTATCTTTCTCAAACAAATATAAATGTTCCAAATTGCATCATGGCTGGGTACCAGGTCACCGACTAGCAATCCAAAGTATCTTACAAAACAAAGTGTTTCTGCTGCAGACATTTTCAGAGTATTGCGTTGCAAATGATCCAATGTAATGACTGGGGGCGTATTCCTTCTATCAGGTCCGTAATTAAAAGAAATTATTTTATTATTTAAAGTTTGTAAAGAAAAATATTTAAGGTCGGTAATGTAACTTAAAACAATGAAACTCATATCGTATTTACAGACCCCTTCTAACAGATCATGCATTATGTCAACTCCAACATGATCTATAACTGAAAATCCTTTTACTTTATGCCAAACGCATTTTTCTTTTATGCCTGTAGCAGAAACATTTTGCATTTCTACATCTACCATATATTGGGGCATAGTACGTAGCAATGATTCATCACATTCATAAGCCTTTCTCATAGTTTCTTTAGTAATTTTACATACACGGCATGGATAGTTGGATGAAAATGATTCCGTAAATCCTGTGATTGTATGTATACCTAAGTTATCTCCTATGATAACAGCTAATTCAAAATAAAGTTTAGTTTTCCTCCCAGAATTATTAACCTCGATTCCATTTTCTAGTAAATTATTTAAATCTGAAATAACTGGGCCAAATATAACATTATTCCCAAATTTTTGTCGATCGGAAGAATGGAACAACAGTGACAAAAATATATTACCTAGATGTGATATTTTGTGGGGAGGAATACACATAACACTAATGTAAACAGCCCCAAGTTTGTGTATGCCTGAATGACTACCTAAAGCGTTACCAACTTCGTAATCATCAAAAAAAAGACACAAAGGAAATACAATTTTTTCTTTATGTGAAGCAAGCTTTTTTTGCCATTCAGACCCTTTTATTATATTTTGGACTAAATGACTATTACTGTTCAGTATTTTTCTAAAAAATTGTAACGTTTCCTCCAAAACACCATCCATTTCAAAAAATTTTTTAAGTACTAAGTTTATAGGAATATGCATTGCTGTTACTTTCACTGTAGTAACATTGCAATGATTATTACTATCATATTTTGTCTCTAGTCGTTGTCCAACAATATATTCCTGGGGCTCTATATATGTACCAAAACGTTTAAAATAAGACAGCCTCTTATATTCTGATTCAAAATCTTTCATAGACTCATTTAAAGATGCAATTCTGTTATATGTAGTTTGGTAACTGTTCTCTTTTAAGATATCATGCATTGTAGAAGGATCAAGTAAAGGCTTAATAATGTTGTTGCTTAAGTTGTCCATTATTTCTTGAACCGCATTTAGAGGTATGACTGAATTGGCATATAACGATGAAGCAAACTTAGCTATAGGGTTGCTAACTGATTCAATATTATTCGTAGGTTCAATATTTAAACTGCACGAGCTGTTAGTTAAAGACATATTTTCTATAGTTGTTGTATTTGTTGCTAGAGGGACTGTACTTAATGAATTATTTATTAATATCCTGGCATTGGTATGAGTACCTAAGGAATTTGATTCTTTTTGATGACTCTTTAAATGCTTTTTAAATGAATTAAAGAGAAAAAATTTCCTATTACAATCTTTTTCCAGACAAATGTAATTATTTAAAGGTAAGCCCCGTTTCTGGTGATATAATGTTATGTGTGTACACAATTGTTTGTAAGTTGACAAATCTACAGAACATACAAAACATTTAGGCATTTTAAAAGATTTTAAAAATAGAAGTATTTGTTTAAGTTGTTAAAGATCAATGTCCAAATCAGTTATGAAAGCATTAACAGTGCTATAGTTTTTGTCCCACTTTGTTTTTAACTGGTATAGTCCTAGCTGTATGAAGTTCCACACGCACGTACTCTCTGTCGGATATTGACAGTGCAGAGAGTAGAAAATTTTAAAACATGTATCCACTGTTTTTAAAATGGAATTCATTTCGAAAAATAAATCGTTAACTACGATATAATACTTTTGTATGTCCGTATAAGAAGAACCAACAATCACAATTACCGGTTGGAGCGTTAAGTTGTATTTCAAATATTTCTCACGCCGTTGGGCTATTGCGACCTGCACGTCCATTGGTCTCAGCACATGTGTAATAAAGCCATCCTTCACTTCAGCTTTAGATGGCCGCCATACTTGTTTTTTCGTCCTGTGTGTTGGGTTTCCCAGAAGCAGCGGCAAAAGCATGAACGCTAATATTGATTCATTTTCCTCGTAATTTTCGTCTAAAAAAATAAAGACGTTACATAAGTAAATAAAATCAAAATATTTAAATATAACCATAATTTGAATAAAGTCGTTCGTTATCATTTAGGTACAGAAAGGTCACAAAAGCTCCAGGGCGCAAAATGTCCAGGTTGCAAAAAGGTCCAGCTTGTAAAATGGTAATAAGATCTGCATCTAAAGGAAATATATCTTATGCTACTGTAACGAAACAACAATTACCTTTTTAAAATGTCAAAAATGATTATCTATCGAGTTAAATCAAATAAAAATTTATTTTCTTGACATAGTATTACCTTAATTTCTGAGACGTGTTAGTAAATTTTATTTGATTCATTAACGTTTGATTGTTATACTGTTACCTATATCTAAAATGAAAAGTAAATAATCATACAAAAAAAAATTCAAGTTAATACTATGTTAAGAAATTTTTATTTGATTTAACTCGATAGATAATTATTTTTGTCATTGTAATAAATGATTGTTATCATTAATTTTTAGTAGCATAATATATTTCCTTTAGATGCAGAAAGGTCTTATTATTACCATTTTACAAGCTGGACCTTTTTGCAACCTGGACATTTTGCGCCCTGGACCTTTTGCAATCTGGACCTTTTGTGACCTGGACATTTTGCGAACTGGAAATTTTGCACCCGCTGGACCTTCTGCACCTAAATGCAATTATAAAACGTAATAGTGAGTTTACTTACCTTTTTTTAGAAGCTGAAGTTTTTCCAGTATGTCTTTTACTTCAGGTACGTGACTTTTAGACAGAGCCAATTTGAAAATTTTGCTTTTTATTAATGGGAATGTTTCAAATAATTTATTTTCTGACGATGGGTATAAAAACTGAAAATCTTCAGTAAGAAGCTCATGCCCTCGTGGCGTTTTTAACACTGGGTATTTATTAATGTATGTTTCGATGGTCATTTCTGAAGTCTCTATTTCCTTTAATCTATTTTTGGCTGTGTTATGCCACTTCTCCACCACTAAATGCCAGGGTTCCGTACAGTTTTGGAGCCACTGGATATCTTCATCTGTACCACCTTCTGGAAAGATACATGAACTAATAATAAATCATAAAATAAAGATTTCAAAATAATTAAATAAGTTGCAAGTTATTAAAGTTGCTAGCTAGAAAGAGACCTACTTAACGTTGAGGTCATTATTAACAATAACTAAAATAGGAAAAAGTATGAAAACACTATCTTTGAATACTACCTGGGCTGATTGATAACCTCTGTCTGCCTATTTGGGAGAGGCTCTAGTGCCACAGTGGGAACATATAATATTAAAAAAAAACCTTGGTAGATAATTTAAAACTTGCCTTTTTCAACTACTTCTAGTGGCTCGTTGCCGTCATTGTTGATGTTGTTGCAATTTTTCTTTTGAATAACCTTAGCCTCTCTAAGTTCGCGGCGCCTATTCTGTAGACAATCGTATAGTTTGCCCTTTGCACATCTTTTTATTTTAAGTTTAGTATCATTAATGTATGGAATGAAATATGTACTTATATTTTCCTTTTTGAATACTTCAGTTATTTCTTGTGCTTTTATAAGTAGTATTGAACTATCTATCCTTTTATTTGGGTCTGATGCCATTAGGTCTTTTATTATGATATTGCAAACTTTTCTCCTCCCATTATTCGATAACTTTCCTTGTTCTGAATATAAATTTAGCAGGCCCCGTCCTTCATTTGATTTCAAAAGAAGATTTTTCAATGGCTGAAAAAACAAAGAAAAATTAGGTAGGTAAATATGAGAAAGTTTTATTTAAAGACATTTAATTTAATACCAACATTAATATCTGTTATATTTTTAGGGTACTGTATTTAAATAGCTACTTTTTGTATAGTGCTCATCTTACCGAACATACGTCTTCATCACAGATTGTCATGTCCTGAGTCTCACTAGTGGTAGCCACCTGATCCTCACTAGCGGTAGCGACCTGATTCTCGCTATTGGTTGTCAGTATAATTAAGTCAGAATCATTAATTTCGGTTGAGGTATTATTACCTGTATTGTTTAGAGGGATTATAAATTCACTCACACTTTGTATTTGTCTGTGTTTGGGGTTTAACAAATCTACAAAAACAGGGACCTGCAAAATATAATTGTGAGTAATTAAAATTACCTACTACTAACTTAAATATTATGCACTTGTAAAAACAAACAAAATAAGGGTTTGCTAGTAAACGATGAAGACTTCCAGCCCCCACCCCCTGGTGCCATCATCAGGTAAGCTTGATGGAACCAAAATTATTGTATTGTTATCACTGTTATCAGTGTTACATATATTTGCAAATTTTCAAATCTATGGCACAATATAACATGGCTAAATTCAACTTCTAAGATTTGTGTTCTTACAAAGTTACATTACTTATTTACATACATAGTAACAAGTGAAGCCAATAAACACATTTTAAAAACAGGAGACACTTACAGGGCTGCTGCTGGTGGTCGGGCATTCTTCTGGGTTAGATATTAAAATTTTGTTCCAATTTTCCAAGTTTTTTAAAAATTTTGCTCTATCTCCTATTGGAGGGATGAGTTCTTTGACTAGACTACCGTCTAGCATAGACAGTGTCGAAATTGTTATATTATTTACTGAAAAATCACGAAATACATATTATCATCACTCATAGAAGAAAGTACCAACGCAAAAAATCATAATTTTCGATCTAGGGTCAATCGAACACTTGACTTGGTAACCTAGCTTTTATAAAACAAGCCTATTCACTAGTTATTGAAGCTGAGCTGACAAATTGTGTGCCAAACCAAAGTGAGATGACAGTGTCAAACAAAGTAAGTACCTACTGATAATAACTTGTAAAGTCAGGGTCAGAGAGTCAACTTCAGGGCTATGGACTACAAAAAGATTGTCTACATCAGCCACATGCGAGTACAAGAATGCCAGTACTAAAACTACCAGTAAATAGGTACTAAGTAATTGTGGTACCAACTTACCTACAAATGTTTCTATGTATTGAGGTAAACCCCACTGCTGCAATAACTCTCTGATATCTCTGTCAATGTCATCAGACATCACGTAATTTTCTCAAACACGTTGAGTGAGCGCTGCTGCTGGCTGCTGGTCGAACGAAAATGGCCGAAAACACAGCGGGGCGCGCGCGAGCGCGGACTGTCAACTGAGCGTTTTGTTACGCAAGTTTTTTTTTTGTTTACAGAAACAAAATACTTAGATAAGAATACCACCTCGATTGTTATTATAACATTATTGTTTTTAGTATTTTAAAACACACTAACAGAATAGCACGGATTATTAAATTATGTTGTGCCGTTTACTGTTTCCGGGGTTGTTTTTACTATAATATTCTTGTTAAGCCCTATCACTACTTATAAAGTAAACCAAACGTAACGAATATTAAATGACACTAAAACAATATGTACTGAAAACAATAATGTAGTTGTAATAAAAAGATTATTGTTTTGATTACAGACACACTCGCAATCCACCAGTAACAATGTAAATCATCAATCGGAACTAGATCATTTAGTAATAGTGAATCCCTGTTTCTTAGTACATACAATACATTTTATACATATTAACATTATTATTATTTATGATGCAATAATTATTGATGTTTTAGATCTATTTTTTTTTTTTGTAAACTTCATTAATCAAATAATATAATGAAACATACGATTAGTAGGAATTAATAATTAGTCGTAGTGTTAACAAGGACGTAGTATTTTAAACTATAAATGTTGTAAACTAATTTAACTATTTGATTCAGTAGTTCTGTTCGTCACCAATTTCTCTGCGTGTGTGCTTTCAAACTCCGAATCAGTATTGTTGGCTTAATATTTCACACCATGGCATGGTAAGGCTATCTATGTAGCTCGACTTGGTGACGAATTATTCCTTTGAAAAAGTGTCTCATCCATTGTTTTTTTAACTATTATTTTTTATTAATTTTTTTTTTTTTAATAATTGCAATCCTTTTTCATTAGGACTGGACGATTTATGAGAAAAATGTGCCTTTAGCTGTAGAGTTGTTACATAATGTTTTAAACTAGCTGAAATGTCTGATCTATAGTCTAAACTGAATGAACGGAATGATCGCGTAACGTGGGCTGCTGCGTGCGTGAACGCAGCACAGCTTGTTGCGTTGCCAGTTGCCACTGCCGCACCCAGCGTAGAGGTCGATGAACCGGCTTTGTTTGCCAACTCAGCGGCACACTCGCTCACATCTGATTTATTATTTATTATCATCGCTGACAAGTTTGTAGTGGCTTTGATATGATACGTTAAGGCTACACGTCGATAATATTCCAGGCCCAAAGATAACGGCTGTTTAAATTTTAATCCAAAATTTTTATTATTTGGGTCCAGCTTTAGTATTTGCATCGTGTGTAATTGTTAGTAATAATCAGAAATAATAAAGTTCCTTTATCAGTTTCCAAGGTAGTGGTTCGAGTCCTTTTTTTATGTCGAGCTTTTTTAGGCGTTCTTAATATGTAATCAAAATAAATATACGTCCATCTTTCCAAAATCAGCTGACCCTTGCCATGTTTTTCTTTTGTTTAAAGTTAACGAGTTCGCCAACAAAGACTTTTGCAAAAGGCAAATAAATAAAATGCAAAATGAGCGTCATGTCAGTTTAAAGCCAAACACAGTGAAATCGTTTCAACAATAGGTGGACTGGCACCAAAAGCGAAGAGAGAGCCGCTGGCAACAGCGGGTTATTGTATACGTTGAACACGCATGCGTAATGGATTGTGTTATTCATGTGCTGACAAAACGGGTGTCGTGAGTCGTGGACCGCTGAACTCGCTCTTATATGCTGTCAGCATTATGATCGGCTGTTGACTTGCCTGGTCACGACACGGCAGATGCGAAACTGATTCATTCAAACCCCGACATTGCAGTCTTTTATCTTTGCCTTATCTGTGTGATGAACCGAGCTTTTGAACAGCGTTGTCCAATTAACCGATTCCAGCTTCAGCTGTAACGTATTGTTTCTTTGTTCGACGGTTCTATTCAATCGTATGATGGACGGTTATGAATGAGGCATGAATTTTAACTTTGTTTTAGTCTTGAAAATGTCACATTGCCGTTGTTGTTAAAGTGGATGTTTGTTTTATTGGTTGAGGCTGTTTCGGAGTTGTCGCAGGGTAGAAATGCGAGTAATTGGACAGGTGCTTTTAGTCATCATCTTATAGAGGCAGCAATAAAAATATCGTTTTACAAGAATAAGAAAATTACATGAGAATTTAAAGGATTCTACTTTTTGTCTTTTAATTTTATTGATCTGTGTTATGGCAATGTAGAACTTCCATTAGTTATGAAGTGATTGTTGCATAAATATGGCCTTCGATTAGTTATTATAAGTATACAAAGTGCCATTGTTTTCTTTGTTATCATCTCATATCTTCGCTTTTTGATTACCAATGAAAGTAACCGAACTTTTCTGTTGTTAAAGGTGTGGGCCGCTGCAGCAGCCAGTCTGGCAGCGAGCGGTCTGGCGACGAGGGCACGCGGGACGGGTGCGGGACGGTGACGGCGCGGGGCGGGGAGGCGAGCGCGCCGGTGCCCATCCCTGACAGCGACGAGCTGGCGAGGCGCAAGGAGGAGGCGCGCAGGAAGCGCAGGAGGAAGAAGCGCTCTGGCAGCTCCGTCGTCACATCTTGCTTCCATGGTGAGTGTTCAAAGTGAACTTGTGCTTGTGTCGAAAAAGTACGACCAATCAAGCTTCACCGGACTTGCGGGGGAGCGGATGGCTCTACCCCAAAGTAGTTATGTACCAACGCGTCTAGGGGCGGCTCAAGTGAGCCTCGAACCACCTCGAACCTAGGCCTAGCGCGTGTATACGGAAAAACATCGTGAAGAAGACGATGCCTGAGGGGCTCCGACTCTGATTTATTAGTTTTGATTTTGGTTTTGGCCGCGCCATTCGGGCATTCATTGTTACCTGAAGAGTAATTGATACCTGAAGGGTCAAAGTGAACTCATGTTGTCTGTCTCTAAGTGCACTGTTCACTGATATGAAATAAGAAGGGTCAGACAGAGGCTTGGCAAACCTTAGACGCGTTTCGATCAGATACGTTCTGCGCCCAGCTACTGTTGTAAATCACATTAGAAAGGAAAGAAAGAAAGCAAGGTACTCGTAGACAAGGTTACAGAAATATGTGCACTAACCGCCAACTATTCTTTTTTTCTGTTAATGGTCAATAATAATCTAAAGAGACGATGGTGAAATGTCTTTTAATAGCTTAAAAGCAGGAAGAGGTTCCCGTTGTTTTAAAACTAAAGCTGTGGGTTTGATTTGAGTATTGGCACGGACTTAGGGAAGTTTACGGGTGTGTTGTGTGGGCGAAACAGCTATAGTAATCACGTGTGAGATGTTCTCTTCCGACGTCAATGAATCTGCCCCACATTCGCTAAGGTGTGACGACTTGTGAGAGAAACCTTGACCCCGCCCGCGAGTCACCTTCAGAATAATCAGTCAACAAAGTAATTATACACGGTTGTCGCATAATTGAACTTGATGTGTGACTATGCAATCTTGGCTTGTTCGATTGTTATACCTACATGACACATTCCTGAACATTTTGTGTTTCTGAAAATTTTAATGAAATATATCCTCGTTGAGTATTTTAGAAAATATGATAAATTACATTTTTGATGTCTCTCAACAAACAAACACACCACTAATTTGTATTAATGGGAATGTAATTTTGTCAGTTCGTTCAGTTCCGCCTTCACGGTTGAGTTTTTGGGTGAAACTAGATTACCACATAGACTGATTGTCAGGGCAAAACTCGGTTTTTATTGACACGTTTTTAGTAATTGGATTAATTTCCCCCCAGATCTGTACAAGCTTACGGGCGAGGTTCTCGGCGAAGGCGCGTACGCATCAGTCCAGACCTGCGTGAACATCTACACGGGACAGGAGTTCGCGGTGAAGATCATAGACAAGGTTCCAGGCCACGCCCGTGCCCGGGTCTTCCGCGAGGTCGAGACCTTCCACTACTGCCAGGGGCACCCGAACATAATCCAGCTCATTGAATTTTTTGAAGACACCGACAAGTTTTATCTTGTCTTTGAGAAGGTGAGTGCCTGTCTTAACTGCTGTAGTCAATCTGCTATCGTCATTTCACCCGAAAGACTTCCACTTCTGCCCAAATCCAGCGGCTTCTCGCAACCCGGATTGTCTGTCCACTTTGTGGTCGGTCAATTTTACTGTACCTAATACATTTATTTTATTACTCAAGTGAAAATTTTTTTAATGGAACGAAATTATTTTTCAATTAAATATAGGTAGGTAGTTGACAATAGTTTATTTATATATTGATAAGAAAATCCCAACATGAAATTTAATCGAGATAAACCTTCAAAATGTTATTGCTGAAAATATGATCACGTTTTTCAAGTTCAAGTTGAGTGTACTGAATCAGGCATTCGTTTCACCATTGAGGGAAAAATCTAATTTGTGTTTGAGTGATACGGACGGCGATAACACACTTGGTTTGCTAGGTATTTCGATTGCAGCTATGGCGATAGCGCATGATTCTCTTGCTTGATAATACTATTGGAATTTAAATTCACGTGCACCGTTAAATATTGATCGACCTAGCGTGACATTGAACACTTTGGACACACTTTTGTTCACATTCACGTGGTTATTGTTATAATACATAATTCAAGGTCAACTTATTAGTTCAATTATTCACTTTTCCGTGAACAATTTCATCGCATAGAAAGATTATAAATATTGATATTCCTATTTTTTATCAATTCTATACTATATCTATACTAATATTATAAAGAGGAAAGGTTTGATTGTTTTTTTGTTTGTTTGTTTGTTTGCATCGAATAGGCTCCGAAACTACTGAACCGATTTCAAAAATTCTTTCACTGTTGGGAAGCTACATTCACCCTGAGTAACATAGGCTATATTTTATTTTCAAAAAATTAGGGATCCTTACTAAAATTTCAATAATGTAACCCAAGGTGTGAAAAAAATACGTAAAATCTTCCTAATAATTGAAAATACTCCGAAAGTACTGAACCGATTTTAGTGAAACTTGGCACAAAGTTTGAATAGACCTTAGGAAAGAATATAGGCTACAATTTACCGCGGGAAATTTTCTCATTCCCACGGGAAAAATTGTTAAAGCGGGCGGAGTTGGCACAAAGATAGAATAGACCTTGCGGAAGAACATAGGTTAACTTTTACCACGGGAAAATTCCTCATTCCCACGGGAAAAACTATTAACGCGTGCGGAGCCGCGGCGGGAAGCTAGTATTATATAGTATAGAATATCAATTCTATACTATATATTATTATGTATGCGAGGTGTTAGCAAATAGTTGGCATATGTATTGCGTGTATATTAATGAGTCAATGGTCGCCGACTTGTACTCATGTAGCCCAGTTTTTCAACAATAAAAGTTGAAATGAATCCAACCAACTCGTTGTGTAAACATTGAATATTTACATAAGCCGATGTGGGCGTGTCTCCTGCCATGCTGTATCGACATAAGTAAGGCACCAAATAATAGGAATGTAATAAAGCTCAGATATTTTCAAAACAAACAATTACTCATTGTATATATGGCATATATGCGCAGTAACATAATAACTATGTATTACGACAAATACATGTGTAATTAATTATACATATGTACAATTAATTCTTTCGATATCGGTCTAGGAAAAAGGTTATGTAATGCGGTTAAATGTTCTAATTCTTTCCGTTTGATTATTAATTATGACTAAGAGTAGGTACCTATAAAAAAAACAATAGTTAATCCATTTCGCGTGTTATACAATAAAATATTTTAAAAAATCTGTTTATGCTATCGTTATTTGCATTGTATTACTCAATGCTTGCTGCAATACTGAAGTTTATGAAAACTTAGATTCAACTTGGTAAAGCCCTGAAAACAGTGGTAATAATAAACTTGCACTAACAAAGGCCTTTGGCTTTGGCAAAGTAAACTAAACGGTAACCGAAACCGCGTAACTAGGTCGAATATCAACAATCAAATGTTTGCTGCAAACTAAAACCGTGTGTACCCGCGTTACAACAGCACATCAAGATGAACACTTTGGACGTAGCATCGTTCTTATATCCATCAAATAAGTAATAGAATCGCAAGCCCCGTGTTTAGCTTGACCTGGTCTTGACGTACACACAGGCGCCCGGCCAGATTTTGGAGGTCTTCGTAAATAGGTCACAACACCTCTTACTTTGCTTCCATCCAAGTTTCAACTTTTCATGTTTCTACGCTCTTCTCGTAAGGATAATCGTATCATAAATATTCAGCTATCTTCGATAACGTTTATCTTTGAACGAGTATATTTGTTTGGGTTTTATGTATTTTATTAACATTCATTTGTAAATATTGCTCGAAATAAATGGATTTATCATTATTATTCATTTGATATTTTAATGTAAGAAAATATAAAATAATATAAAGTGAAACAACACGATTCCTTATTAAAAATAAGCACTATTATTATAATATAACAGTATACACCTATTACACAGACTAGTAGTAGTCACTTATTTTTTTTTATATTATTTATTAGGACTGTGTCGTTTGGATGGTCCGTCTCCGTTTTATATATCGAAGCGCGACAAAAATAATTAGATCAATTCTAACAATATTGAAAGTTGTCTTCCCTGGCACATCCCGCGGTGGAAAGTAATTAATTTTATCTATGTTTATCAAACAGACCATTAATTTGTTTTATATTTAGTTTCTACTATATAATATGTTGTTTGCGTTAGATTACTATATGTGTGTTGTATGTATCAGTTCCTGAGGGTTTCAAGATAAAGGAGAATGGGTAAGAACGTACCCAGAAACAACGTTAATTGTAGCATTATGAAATATGTCGGTTTTTATTGCCCGTATGGAGTACTTTAATATCATTGATCTCAACTACAATCCTATTTCTAAAACATACCCTGATTTAAATCAATGCGCATTAAGAATTCATGGAAAAATAAATAAATAACAATGAAAATTCGGTTTTTCTAATGAACATATCTTTTTTTCTCCAATTGAATTCAGACATTCTGTCTTGGGTTGATCAAACTACTCCATTAGGGCTACAAAACCCAACATATCTCATAATGCTACAGTAATTATTATTTTTTGGGTACGGGGCCCAAACAAAATTACCCATTATCCTTTAAATTGTTTAATATTATTCTTCCGAAAATACATTTTTATATTTTTATTACAGTCACGTTTTCATTATCTTTAATCATTACATATTTATCTAAGTGGTTTGCCTACCTATCATAAGTATACGTATAATATTTTTTTAAAGCTGTTATATGACAGTACAAGGTAGTTATATTTCTGTAGTAGGCATTCCATGCTGTTATCAAAGTCACCCGGTTTAACTATTTTTATCTTCTATAGCCTTATAATATTTATAACACAAGCTCGGAATCGGACAGATAACTTAAAACGAAGGTTATTTTGAATATTTTGCCCCTAATATTTATACTTCAGTTTTGGACATTTATAACAGCTACTTAGGTACACTAATATGGATGAAGTATCTCATTATATACGTATATACGAAAAGTTATATCGTTTTCCCGCACCTTTTAATTCCGCGTAGCGAACTTCCTATTCGCAATTTTTCCCAATCGAGTTTCAACGCGTCCGTTAAAATGATTAACTTTGATATTCGTAATCAATCAGAAATGATCTGTTCAATTCAAAAAGCTGGTTCTATAGATTGTTTACTTTGCGTTAATAAACTTTGTTTGACCTTTTTTATTTCATCATCATCATCTCAGCCGAAAGACGTCCACTGCTGGACACAGGCCCCCTCCTCATCCCCTTTTTTATTTGCTTAAACATAATCTGTATTGTTTCAGATTAACGGCGGCCAGCTCCTAAACCGCATTCAGGAGCATCACTACTTCTCTGAACCGCAGGCGGCCGAGATCGTCCGCGAGCTGGCGAACGCCTTACACTTCCTGCACGGCAAGGGCGTCGCCCACCGGGATTTGAAGCCCGAGAACATTCTGTGCGTGCACCGCGACCGGCTCTGCCCCGTCAAGATCTGCGACTTCGATCTTGGCAGCGGCATCAGCTTCACTTCCAGCCTCGCGTCGCCGCTCGCCACGCCGCAACTTATGACTCCGGTAAGTAACTGCTACAACTAAGTAGTATACTGATGGCTGTCATAAAAAAAGGGCGAATCCGTATTTTTTTTTTCAAATTTCCAGAAAAGTCCATTATACTGAGATAAGGATTCTGAGTAAAATGGTGTTCCTAACTAATTTTGGAAAAAAATACTCATTTGCGTCCTTTTTTCGTTATGGTTGCAGTTTACTAACTACTACTTACTTTCTACTATAGGTTTCTACTGTAAGAATAGGTGGGATGTGGGAAACCCTAGGAAGGAAAGTATTGCCTAAACATGCCTAAGCGTCTAGTAAGCGGGTTCGGGATTGCAGATGTTTTTATTTACACAGGTAAAGCCTGACCTTCTACTGCTAGGCAAATGCTTCCCTCAAAGATATCTGCGCTCGCGGATCTTACTCGATAAATAGAATAGGCCTCTCTGACATGGAACTAGTTCTGGATTAGATTGATGTTGACTTTATTTTAAACGAACTAAGTACATATTCAAAATTTAGAAATTTATTTTATTTAACTTTTGTTTTTTGATCATACTGCTGCGTTTTAAGGCTTTCTTTGTTGTTTGTTGAACATGGTTCAATAAAAGCCTCGGGCTTTTACAGTGGGCTAATAAGGTAATTATTATAATTAATAACGCTTGTAAAACCGTAATCCCTTAAAATAGCTGATATTAAATGTTGTGAAAAATAATGTAGGTAATCTAGAAATAATTGAACCAATTTAATAATGATACGAGTAACAACTTCCAACCTTGTTGAAAAAACAGTCTCGGGGTCGGATTGTTGATAAAAGTATACAGGGCGTCCCACGGCTATGCCACATGGAGGGAAAGTACCTTAAATATTGTAGGTAGAACATTTTACTGAATGAAGACATTATTTTATTTCTAAAAACTATCAAAACTGCATTCATACATTTTGTAATAATTACATGGTTGAGCCGGTAATGGAACCCACTACACGAGAAAAAAAAATCACCCTGTAGTTTTGTCATACCAATCGAAAGGCTTCATCATAAGGATTATTTTTTGCTAGATAACATAGTGTCAGAAATAAAAAGAAGACTATGAATTTTAACATTTGATGTGGCCGGCCGAGATCGCCAGATCTAGCCCCGTTAGATTTTTAAAATGGGATTATGTAAAAAAATTTAGTTGACAAGAAACGGTAAGGAAATGTCCACGAGCTACAAACAGAACTTAGATGTATTAATCTAAATATCCACCACAACAAGTTAAAAAATCGACAGGGAGTGAAATAAAGAGTGTAATTTGTATTCAACGGGTCATTTCGAACATTTGATAAAATTGATAAATTTTGTACTAAAAATTTTAAAATACATAGTCTTCCTTTTATTTCTGACACTATGTTATTTAGCAAAAAATAACCCTTATGATGAAGCCTTTTGATCGGTATGATAAAACTAAAGAATATTTTTTTTCTCGTATAACGGGTTCGATTCCCGGTTCAACCATGTAATTATAAAAAAATGTATGAATGCAGTTTCGATAGTTTTTAGAAATAAAATAATGTCTTCTTTCAGTAAAATGTTCTACCTACAACATTTAAGGTACTTTCCCTCCATGTGGCATAGCCGTGGGACGCCCTGTATACCTAAACACAATCTCTATTTCTTGTTATTCGATCGCGTGCATCTTTTGGGAAACTATTATAAACATTATTACACTCTAAAAACATTTGTATTACAAAGGAAATTTCACTGATGGGTTTTTCCATTACACAATAACATTCCATTGATGTTAATAAAGACTTCATACTCCTTCTAAAAGTCGAATAGTTTGAGTAATAAAGTAAATATTCAAGTATTCATGACTCTTATGTCTACAGCTGTGCACAATTGACATACCTAACAGTCTCTAGACATAACATCCTTTGTGAGTGTAAAAATATTTGCGATATTTTGTTTCATAAGTTCTTTGACATCGATAAATTTATTGTGATTTTATTTTCGTGCTAAGCAAACACCTAATAGTATTTAAATAAAGCATCCCATTTCCGATTTACAGAGCCATATTTATAGGTATCGAAATTTTTTTATACATACGAATTCGAAAGTTTCTTTCTTATACGGTGTCAGAACTAAAGTGTGACAAAATTCATGCATACAGAGATAGACCAGACAGTGACAAATAGTGACACAATCTAAGTTTCTAGAAAAAGTATCAGCTACTCGTAAATATGAATATAACAGCGTCCGTTCGTAGCGTTCTCTTGCAGTTAATCCTCTCCAGTTACCATTTCCATGTGGCTTTGAATTTCAAATTCCTATGTACAATAGCCAGCACAGGCGGCTGGACATGTTGACCTTGTGAGCGCCCGTATTCCGGTAGCTGTAGGGGTGAATATCCAACCGCATGTGCCGGCTTCTGTACATTTTATTAGCTCTTATAAATTTCCGTTTCGGACGGTTGGTTCCACCGCTAAGTTCCACTAGTGGGTCCATCTGGATTTTCAAGTACTTATGGTCCCATTTTGGTAGTGGAACCAACAGCATTAGTTTTAGCCAGCGTTTTTAGTTTCGACTTCCCCTCGCGAGTAACCGTGAAGGTAAAGTTTTGTTTGTTGTCCAAACAGGTGGGTAGCGCCGAATTCATGGCTCCCGAAGTGGTGTCCTTATTCGCGGGTTCCGCGGCGACGCACTACGACAAGCGTTGCGACTTGTGGTCTCTGGGCGTGATCTCGTACATTCTACTGTGCGGGTACCCGCCCTTCCGCGCCGACTGCGGCACGGACTGCGGCTGGGAGCGCGGGGAGAATTGCCAGCAGTGCCAGAGCTTGCTGTTCCGCTCTATTCAGGTGAGAACAAAGATCTTTTCTAAAAAGTGGTTATAACTTTTCTAGAATGTGGTTATCTATACAAGCAACCCTTTTGGTTGCTTTGTTGAAACTTTATTCGCATGAACAAAACGTTTCTATACAGGGACCAAAATGGTTTAATTGGTAGTATATTAATTTTTTTTTATTTTAAAATACTTTTTACATTCCTGGAAGTTTCATCAAGTTTGATATGGTTACTTTGCGACACAATAGATTAATTGAATTAAATGCGAAAGGACGCTAACGGTCAATAATCGCCTAATAATAATCGATCGATCGATCCATCTCTATTTTAAATTTTAGTCGTACAGTAGGCCTATTATGTAAGTAGGTCAATAAGACATAGACATGCCACAAACATGCCATGACATGTTTGTTTGTGCTGCATCCGTAAATAAACGTTATGTCTATGTCTACATCATCTATTTGACGAAACACAACAAATAAGAAACAAATGAGTTACGAGAAACAGTGTAATAAATAACAGTGTGTGTATGTTGTTTTAGGAGGGTCGGTTCTCGTTCCCGGCGGAGGAGTGGTCTCACATCAGCGGCGAGGCCAAGGACCTGATCCGCGCGCTGCTGGTGCGCGAGGCGTCGCGGCGCCTGTCCGCCGAGCGCGTGCTGCAGCACCCCTGGCTGCGCCGCGCCGACCCGCGCGCCAACTACCCCGCGCTCTCCACGCCCATCAACATCAAACGGTCAGTACAACACTAACGTATCCGTTACCCTCACAATCTCGATCGATCCATCTCTATTTTAATTTTTTGTTGTACAGGCTTGTGGAGAAGACTGTAATCAATGAGCTCAATCCTGCGTGGCCGCTAAAATATCTAAATTTAAGTTGTTATGTCTTTTTAACGTTCTTAAGAACGAAAAGGGACAGGTGATTGCCAACCTACATTTAGACACATCAAACTTCGATTTTACGCGATAATTTATTAGGAATTTAAAAACATCCCGACTAAATTAAGCTGAATTTGACAACTGCGCTGCTTATTTTAAATATCATTCATTCAAAATTAAATTCATTCATCTCCCCATCTTTTTCGATTTCCATATGAATGAAAGTGACCAACAACTTAAATTTAGAGATTTTAGCGGTCATGGCAGAATTGAGCCCATTTTTAGTCTAATATTTAAAATTATTGTTTATCTAATTTGGAAAAAAAAACGCATTTTGTTTTATCTGAATCTGGCGTAGGTGGTAGGATTATTCAAGTTGAGGTTTTTTGGTGCAGTCGGTAGGATTCCAGATAGCCCTACCAACTCATTGTATTGCTATAGGTATATTAATTTCTAGCTCCATCTCATAGCTCGTATGCAGAATAGTTTCTCACAGTGTTGTTTGTTGTCCACAGTAATATGTCGGCGCGCAATTTATCCAACTTCGCGGAGTCCGCCATGGCCGTGCACCGCGTGATCCAGCAGCACTTCTCCATGAACTACTCGTACATGGAGCGGCCCGTGCTGCGCGGCACCAAGTCGTGCCAGCCCTCGCCCCCCGCGCTGCCGCTCGCCCCCGCCCCCGGCCCCGGCCGCATCTCCGAGTCCGACGAGATAGAGAAGGCGGCGGTGGGGCTCGCGCGCATGCGCTGCGCCGACGACTACTGCGCGCCGCTCGGCCTGTCGCCCCCCACCGAGTCGCAGCTCATGCGGCGCCGCTTGCAGCAGGCCGACAAGCCCCTCCCCGTGCACTAACCGCGCCGCCCCCGCCCCACCGCACCCACCCGCCGGAGAGGACTCCTAGTGCTTTCTTGCGCCCTGGTACACGTTGCCGTCTGCTTCCCCTTGTAGGCCGGAATGCCCAAGTCAAAATTATAAATGCGTCGATGGATAGTTTAAAAATTAATTAGAGCAATAATTTGATAAGAATTAGTAAACGTTTTCGCTTGGTCATTCCGGTAAATTGGGCGGATCAGTTGGTGCGACGTGTGCCAGGGTGTGCTCGCCCGACTGACGTATATGTATATGATGATGCGTAATGCGCGCGGCCTCCGCTTGTAGCGTCGAGGCCGCCCCAGCGGTTGTAAGCTCTCAGTCAGTGACTCGTTCCCAGTCGGCCGTGAGTGCAGAACTGTCCGTACAAAATGTTTTTCAGAGTATTGGTTGTTGGCGTGTGATGGTGTAAGGATGAGGTAGCGTAGCGAGTCAGGGCGAGGGAGAGACCCTCAGCCGAGCACATTCCGGCCTTCGCACTCCGCTGTATTGTGACATTTGTCAACCGATCCATGAGCCTTGGGTTACGAACTGTTCTGAAGTAATGATATAGTCGATGTAATGTTTCGGTCGCCGCGCGGCCACCTCCTTTAGAGTAGTTCAGTCATCCAGCCTCTTGGTGTCGGGTTTGTGAATGGCGCGACTGTGGAGTGCCGCCAGCCCGTGCCAATGGAATAATTCCACCAGTGATATCGATCCGATCGCAACCTGTGAACGGTACTTATAGAGCTGTAACGGTTTTATTTGAGCCTTTTAAAGATATATTTTTATGAATAAATAAAAAAACGACTGAATAGTTTTTATCGATATGTAGAGTATTTGTGAGTTTATGTTGAAGCGCGCGCTTGCGCCGCCGGACCCGCGCGGTCGATAAAATCGTATTAATACTGAGATAGTTGTGCCGATCTACATACTTTATATCTATTACGAATTATTATTTTTGGATTTATGAAATCCGCTATTTGAAATTGAACTTATTTGTAATGTGTAATAGCCTTTTGTTCGTGGCCTATCCGTTTGCAATAAATAAATTATAAAATTTTGTTATTTTCTAATAGAGCGTTTTCGGATATGAACTAGTCTGTTATGTGATTGTTTTTGCATTTTTACCAACAATGGAAAAACCACATCTCATTAATAATAAGAGTGAAACATGTTATACTTTAAGTGAGATATATAACATTTTTGCTGAGAGGTGCAAGTGTAATATTATTGTTGCGCTATTGTAGACTGTATGTACATGTGCATAAGAGTGGCATTATTGAAAACGCTTGTTCCGGAGCCCACAGCGCCGGCCGCTCTCAGAGCCACTCGCGGCGGAGATCTACACTAAGTTCTTTCCCTTATTTACAAATCGCTTCATAGTCAAGTCAAAAGCTACTATTATTTTATTAAAAAATACTGTATAAATCACCATCACCTGTTGATTCGTGTGGAAGATCAAACTATATTATTTTCAGAAGTATTGCATTTGGCTTGAATTCGGATCGGTAGTAAAATAAAGAAGGACTTGGTATAATCGCAATCGGCACAGTAAATAGTCAGAGTTGTAAAGAATTTTGAAGTGTTGCTGTAATTCAAAATGAAATTGTATAAAAATTAGAGCTTTTTATATAGATTCTCCTGTGGAACTGCCGTCTGCGATAGTTTAAAGTAAATCTCTGATAATTCATACAATCTGCCGAGCTGAGCTGTGTTGGTAAGATGTTGCATGGGGTTCCATGGAACTGCCATAACATTGTGATCAGTTTGAATACTTTTATATTGCTGAGAATGAAGATTTCAAGTAATGATAAGTGTAGGACTTGCTAGACTGTAATCTGCGTACACGTTGATTGGACAAAGATCAAAATACATACCAACCTTATTTAGAGCCATTTTCCTATATAAAATGCAATAATTCGTATTAAGTACATAAAACTTTTAATTTCTCCTTTTTTATGTGATCTGGGGCTTTATCCAATCAATCCTTAAATTCACGCAGTTTTGTTAAAATTTTGTTTTCGACTAAATCATTGATTTGAAATGTCATTGAAATACAGATGTTTGAATTTTTATCAAATGGTTTTTATTCATATCAACCCAAAGACATCAGTTATTCTGGATTTTCTCATTATGGCGACTCCCATCCTAGGACGGCGCGGTGCGGAAATTTAACTTATCGTTTATCCGCACCATAGTGGTTAGTACTCGTGAAACTAAGTAACTTTCCCTAAGGAACATAGGTTAAAATTTCGAAAATAATTTCTACTTTTCAACTTCAGTCAAGTGACCGATGTTTGAGATTTCAAAATATCCTTATTGAAAGTTGATCAGTTTCATGAGTAGGCTACGACTATGTTGCTGCGGATAAACGACAAGTTAATTTTCATGGTGTAGATAGAATGAAGACTGAGGATTTAAAGCCTGACCAAAGAAATAAGAAACCTGCTATGGGGGCGCCACGTGTATATTTTTACGACTATGGCAACAATTTCCCTTATAAAATTAGTTCCAATGAAATTCCGCAATATGGCGAGGTTTCTTATTTCTTTGGTCTGGCTTTATAATGGTGTTTTCTAAAAAATAAGTGAGGGTTATGTTATGGGACATGCCGCTTTGAACTGAGAGCCCTCACTATAATTTACAACATCATATTCAATCAATCAATCCGAACGAAGATATATGATAGATAGATTACACATGGTCGTCTTCATTTTGGCAAAGCACTCTACAGACCTACCTTCATGAAAATTTTTACTTGGTACAGATCGCACCAAACTTCTAGACGCCTTGGAGCGAGTCGCGTCGCAGCGCAGTCGCAAAAAATATAGAGCGGGGGGGTGCGACGGGAAGCGGCGGCGGCGCGATCTGTACTTCAGTGTTTTCAGTGAATATGAATTTATTTTGGTCTGAAATAATATAAAATCTATCTATACTATAAACACGCTATAATAAAGCTGAAGAATCGGCGTAAAGCCCGACCAAAGAAATAATAAACCTCGCCATATTGCGGAATTTCAATGGAACTAATTTTATAAGGGAAACTGTAGTCATAGTCGTAAAGATATACACGTGGCGCCCCCAGAGTTGGTTTCTTATTTCTTTGGTCAGGCTCTACATTGTTTTGTTTTTCAAAAAACTGTTTGTAGGTGATAAAGGGTAGTGTAGGTAGTTGAACACAAAAAATCAGTTTTGAAAAAAATTACCGTCTGTCTGTTTGTACACACGCTAATCTCTGGAACTACTGGACGGATTTTAATGAAACTACAATAATATGTATACCTATAATATATAATACTTCTTTCCCACGAGAAAACCTATTAACGCGGGCGGAGCTGCGCGGGGCGGAAAGGTAGGTAAAGCCCGACCAAAGAAATAAGAAACCTCGCCATATTGCGGAATTTCAATGGAACTAATTTTATAAGGGAAATTGTTGCCCTGGTCGTAAAAATATACACGTGGCGCCCCCAGAGCAGGTTTCTTATTTCTTTGGTCAGGCTTTAATACAAAATAATATTCTTTATTGACACCAAAAAAAACAGAAAAACACAAATACGTTGAATTCGGGGAGGTGGGAAAAAGCCACGCATATTGAATTTAATGATAACAACAGACGACGACTAGCAATAATGCTATGAATGATAGCAATCTCTTTCAAAGGGTTTGGATGGACCTTAGAGCAACGCCGGCCTTCCGTACCGGAAGCCGAAGGCCGGCGTTGCTCTAAGGGATGGACACCGCGGACAATGTCTATAAACTTCACCTCCATCTATTTCTGTCCAGAGAGATGGGAGCCGCTTTCGCGAAGCGGCTCTTCAAATCTCTTTGATTTCTATCCGACAAGATCAAAGGAGTGCACTTTTTGCCCTTTGGCACCTTTGGTAATTTCCTATGGTTTCTGTAAATAATAAAATAAATAGCCATAGATTTTGTTTTCGTCAAGCGCCATCTACCATTACCCTTAAGTACTGTTCTATGTCCGACCGCTCCGCCTCGTAGAAGCCAGGTACTGCCATCTATCTTTTCCCTAGCTTACCGATAGATGTGTTGTGTAGTGTAGTGTAAGTAAAAACCGTAAAAATTCCGAAAAAATAAGCGTGAATAGTACAAACATTGAGCACGCACAAAGAGCATCAGTTTTTTTTTTAACTTCAGTTGTTGTCGTTGGTCTGTCCATAATTTCCTCTTTCTCTCACATGCAAGGCAAACTCTGTATTAGTAAAAAAGAGATGCCAAATAATTTTCGAACGTTTGTCAAATTGACGTGATATGTCAAAAAATCAATCTGTAGAGGGCGCTGTTAATTGCTCAGCCACGTAAGTCAGGGCCGTGTTTTTCTCTAATTTTATAAAAATACGATATTTTCGTCCCTGAGGTGCCTGCTTTTGTGAGAATGGTTTAAGAATACAAAAAGTGAGTGCAATATTGTTCGTGATTTCGTATTGTCCTGACTGCGGTAAGTCCTAATGTGCTTCGCCCTTCCGTCATCGTAAGGAGCAGCAATGAATTAGCATGTCTATAATTCAATATTCTCGTTGGTTTAATTATTTTTATCACAAAACAAATATTGCTAAGTACTTTACTGCCTTGCATTGTAGATGCGTATTGTCAGGTACGTTCTATTGAGTAACAATGAAATCTTGTTTCCAGATTGACAAGCCATGTCTAATTTACCTCCAAATCCCTATAACATCACAAATGCGCCTCAAATGAACGCAAATTCCGGACCTCAGTTCATCAACCACGGTCAGCCAATGAGTCATTTGCCACCGAGCCAGCTTCCGCCGGGCTTTACTAGCTTGAAGCAAGATTCGAACTCGAATAGCCCTTTGCCGCCGTCCTCTGCCCCTCAAAACAATATGATCAACCAAGTGAACAACTATAGTCATAGTGCTAGCAGCTCACCAGCCTTCAATCATCCAGGCATGATGCCACCAGGACTGCAATCATCTCCATTAAGACCCCCTATCAAACCGCCCATGTCCCAAGCTTCTAATCAGAGCCCTCTACCGCCTACTGCCCAACCTTTAGCTAGACAAGGACCTACAGCTACATCTTCTCCTCTTCCTTACCCTCCAAGCTACCAGCAAAAACAGATCAACGATAATGCTCCCCCTATCATTCCATCTAGTCATAGCCAACCTCTTACAAATGGACCTCCTATGGCTGGCCCACAACAGATACCTGTTTCAAGTAATTACAACCAATCTATAAATAGACCCCCAGTGAGTGGTCCTAGTTTCAGCCCAGGCCCCATTAATCCTCCATTTAGTCAACAGCAAAATTTGCCACCTCAAGGTCCTCCTATGATGAAACCTTCAGGACATATTCCAATGGGGAGTCAGCCAAACATACCATTTTCTGGTCCACCTAATTCTGGACCTCTTAGAAATAGTCCTTTAGTGCCTGGCCCACCTATGAGTGGGCCTTCTGTGCCTCCTATGCCTGGACCTCATCTTTCTACTGCCCCAATGCTAGGGCAGCCTGCAAGTAACTCCTTTTCAGGACCTCCAAAGTCTATAGGCTTAAATGGACCTAGCTCTAATGGGCCACCAATATCTGCTCTATCAATGGGCCCTGGTATGCCACCTGCTACTAGACCAACAATAACTGGCTTTCAATCTCGACCTCCACTTAGTGGCCCACTAACTGGGCCTTCATTGAGTGGGCTACCCGCTGGACCTCAAATGAGTGGCCCACCTGGGCCTCCAATGAGTGGACCACCATCTGGGCTTCAAATGAGTGGAGCACCACCTGGGCCTCCAATGAGTGGTCCACTATCAGGTCCTCCAATGAGCGGCCCACAAACAGTGCCACCTATGAGTGGGCCAACAAAAGGGCCTCTTATGCCACCAACAAGTCAGCCCTATCTTGGCCCTCCGAGAAATGGGCCTCCTGGACCTGCAATGCCGCCACAACCCATGCCACCTGGTCCCCAAGCCCCACCAACAGGCCAGGGGCCAACATTAGGCCCAAACACGCCTGCCATGGGCCATCAGATGGGTCCTCCTTCAATGAGCGGACCTACTGGACTTGCTAGTGGTCCAACCGGACCTCCAGTCAGTAACATGCAGGGGAGATACCCTCAAATGCCACAGGGCAACTATGTTAACCATCAACCGATGCCCCCACAACCTGGCAAGCAGTACATCCAACCTCAACAACAATATGCTCAAGGGATAACCCAACAGATGGGCCAACTAAGTGTAACAAAGCAAGGGTTCGACCAGCTGTGGGGACACCAGCAAGTGGATTTAATGGCTTCCAGACATATCTTGCCAGAATACCCTGAGGATCCACCAGAAATACGCCTTCAACACCAATTTGCAGAAGCACCAAACTGTAGTCCTGAGTAAGTTATGCTATATTAAATCTCTATTTAAATATATTCCTATTACTACTAAATAGAATTGCATTGTATACCTTACTTAATTTATGCAGAGCTTATAAATTTATTTAGAAAGTTTTATTTTTAATAATGAGAGTGAACAAAATTGTTGGTTAGAACTTTTAACTCGAACTTTTTTTAAACAACTATCTACCTAACAATTGGTTTGATATCTAACTAAATAAATAACACTATTGCATAAACTCATTTCTACCACATCTCTTGTATTTCAAGTTATTGAGTGCAAAGTCTAATAGTGTGAATCATAATTTTTAAATGGAATGTTTAATATTTGATCCTTGTAATTGGAAACATTGACATCAATATGTTGTATTGTACCTACTTATAAATGTTAAGTTAGAATGATAAATGTTTGGTATCCAATTGATAATATAAATTATAGTCTGACACAGACATAATTTATAACCAACCGCTCAATAATCTGCAAAGGTTTTTTTTATATACTGCTGTGGTGATCTTAATTGCTGTTTTTATGGGGGTCTGAGCTCTTAATTTCTCTCTAAATAAAACTATTAAGAGTGCTTTATTTTGAAACTAGCGACCCGCCCCGGCTCCGCACGGGAAAATGGTTATTGTGGGTTATCCTTCAGTATATTATGCATGTATTATACATATAAACCTTCCTCTTGAATCACTCTATCTATTAAAAAAAACCGCATCAAAATCCGTTGCGTAGTTTTAAAGATTTAAGCGTACAAAGGGACATAGGGACATAGGGACATAGGGACATAGGGACATAGGGACGGAGAAAGCGACTTTATTTTATACTATGTAGTGATATAAGATTTACTTTATATCATTTCCTCTATTTCTTCTTTAGTCTACAATGCCTTATTTTGAAATCACAAATTGAAAGTTTTATTTTATTCATAGCATGTATTGGAGAGAGTTGGGTCAATGTTAGTTTGTTTTGTTTATTCATTTCATTATTACAACATTCACCAGAAGTTTTGGCGAATGGTTTGAAAGTAAAAAAAATATTGTTGTAATATTAAAATCGAATTTAAATTACTTTCTGCAAAAAATTATAAAATGTGATATGTGACTAGATAGTGCTATTGTCAATCTACAAATAACTCATTATACTTTAGTGGTCAGGTGCCATAATGTGGCTGTTCATAGCATCCCTTGACCTCAATTGTCTAATAATTTTCCTCATATTAATATGTTTGTTTTGCTCCGCAGCATCTTCAGGTGTACTGTTAACAAGATTCCCGATACCAACAACTTACTACAAAAATCAAGACTACCTTTAGGAATATTAATTCACCCGTTCAAGGATCTTAATGTGAGTATATTAGAATAGAATTTAAGTATTGTGCTGTGTATTCAAATTGGATGCACTGTATTTCAACACTTAAAAAACTTGTGTGTACAAAATATGCTTACTCATTCTTATCACTACTTTTTATAAAACAAAGTCGCTTAATATGTCCCTATGTCCCCATCTATGTCCTTTTGTATGCTTAAATCTTTAAAACTACGCAACGGATTTTGATGCGGTTTTTTTTAGTAGAAAGAGGGATTCAAGAGGAAGGTTTATATGTATAATACATACATAATATACTTAAGGATAACCCACAATAACCATTTTCCCGTGCGGAGCCGGGGCGGGTCGCTAGTTAAGGATATTACTAAGTGCTAAAATTGATAATACTCGTAGACTAAAGAGATCTGTGATAATTTGATTATTGTTATCTTGCATTTTACAGTTTTGTATCAGTTATTTTTTTATGCATTGGTGGTAATTGGTTAGAATTATTATGGTGTATTTTGATCACAACACCAGTGTGGTCATCTTGGTTTTGTTCCAATTTGATGTAGGCTTGCTTGAGCCCCTTGGGGGCCGATATCAGTGAAGTATATTAAAAAAGATTATTATTTTAAAGTAATGTCTTCAAAACTATAACAATGTATTGTAACTTTTACTGGGTTACGTTTAATCAGTCTGTCTGACTGAATATTTTGTGTTAACAATATGGAGCAGGTGTACCTAGTGAATACACATCACAAGCAAACAAAACCTATGATGGTATAACTTATGACGAGTTTGAATGTTTTTGTGAGAGCAAACTTGTTTTCATAGTCTCTGTAATGTAAATATTGTTGGGCTATCACTATTGTTCTAAATATTTCAGTTTTTACTTTTGAATGTGTATAAAATTGTACGACAATACTGATGCACAGTGGCATGCAAAATTGCAATCATCAGTGCACTACACTACAAATGTTTTACCTACTTTATAGCTTACTAGCTTTTTTTTAACAGTTTTTCCCGTGGGAATAAGAAATTTGCCCGCGGTAAATGGTAGCCTATGTTACTCCCCAAGGTCTATTTCATCTTTATACCAAGCCAATTCCAAGCAAACAAACAATTTCCTTTTTATAATATTAGAATAGATTAAACCCTGAATATTATTAACTTAAAAATATATTTTACTAGATATTTGCCTTTCGACTTATTATTTCAAAAAGGGCTGAAAATAAATCCAATATTTCGCAGCTATTCTGACGTGTTGCGCGTAAAAACATTTCGGCATCGAGAACGTTTCGGAGATTATTTATTATTAATAAAGATTTTAAAGCATATTAGACCTTAAGGTAAGACCCTAGCTATATTGAGATATTTATTGTTTGTGGTCTGTTGTAGCACCTGCCAGTGATCCAGTGCACGACGATAGTGCGGTGTCGCGCGTGCCGCACTTACATCAATCCCTTCGTGTATTTCTTGGACGCCAAGCGGTGGAAATGCAACCTCTGCTATAGAGCTAATGATTGTAAGTAATCCTGTTGGGTTCATCTTGCTATTCTCATGATATAATACAGCGGCAGACATCATAAATATTTGACTTTGATAAATTAGGCTATCTTGCTTGCACTTGCGGTAATTAAATATATATTGCTTATTGCCCAGCGATGACGTGTATAAAGACCTTTATGGTTACCCTGTTTTCACGAGTCATACGGTACAATGTCCTTGCCTTTACGAAATTGGAAGAGTTGTGTTGATCCGAATCCTACTTTCAGGCTTATATAACAGGTGAAACGATGAATAGAATAGGTAGCAATAAAACCGACTACGATCACTCGAAATATTAAGGAATTTGATTGAAATGCGGTTGGATGTTGGGTCAATCATAATTCACTCATTATGAATGTATTCGTGCAACCAATAACGAAACATTTCTGCTATTGTATAAGTCCTATTTTATTATATTCATTTCTTGCAGTCTGCTATCGCTCTGCTGCATTTTACGACTTACTGTACCTATTTAAAACATGCTTTGTAATAAATTTATAATGATAAAATTAATCGTTATATAGCTAGTTATAGTTTTTACCTCAACGTTACATCTAGGTACAAATCATATTATATCAGATTAAAACCTAACGCGTTCTGGTTTATTCGCGAATATTTTTTTACCACAGCTTTTCTACATGAAAATAAAAATTTATTAATTCGTATTTTTAAATCCTATTGATTGGTTTAGTTAAAACGTCACATAATGTTTTAGTTAAAATGCGATAGTTCAATTATTATTAGCTGACCTGGTTAGTTACTTCACCCTGTGTTCGGGGTCTTAGGTAAGATGTTCTGCTCTACTGATAAGTACCACAAAAAGTACATACATCGTCTTAGTTGCTTATCAGCTGATTCCATTGCAATATAAAAGTGGCCCTTATTCTACTTAGTCTTATTATGATGAAATATGAAGTCTATACGCCTTTTTACGCATTTTCCATCTTCATCTCCCGTTCTGCTTGGTTCTCATATGAACGAAAAAATTTAAGTTTTAGTTAAATTTAAGTTAAGACTGTGGACTTGGGAAATTGCTACCAAACCAGCCCTGTATTTTAATAATCGAAAAGCTAGTATAACATACCCATATTTTTTACGGCCTATGTCGTTTAAAAATGACACAAAGCTGAGAATTTTACGTTAGTACACTTTGGTAAGCAGTGTGTACGGTAGCGTGCGTGCTAAACGGAAGTAGAGGGCTGGTCGCGGGTTCATTAAACTTAATTGTCTGCCATGCTTGGTGATTAATGTACCTGTTGTGAGGTTAATTGTACGCAATTCCTATCCGTAATAACGTATATATCGTAATTAGCACTTAAGGCGGAACTAGGAAGTTTGATAAAATCCACTTGTCTTTTATTCTTTAGTTTGTAAGATTTGCATAGATCCATACCTGCGGATGTTCGATTTTAGAAATAAACAATAATCTCAAGTTTTTGCTTATTTATAATTGAGTATTACAGAAAAAAAAAAATTACATTATTGCAGAAAGAAATATTAAACAAATTCAATTAACTTACAAATCTCTGATTAAAAAAACTTTTACAGGGTAAGGCGACTATTAAAAAGGAGCCGTTGAGCGCGTTTCTAAAAAATCTTCTATAGAGGTTTTTCATCCAATAATTTACAGTTCAACATGTGTTTAACTTTGATGTAGTAATCGTGTAATAAATCTATAGTCTATATTTAATTTCCTCTATTTATTTCAGTGCCAGAAGAATTCCAATATGACCCGGTCAGTAAATCGTACGGCGACCCATCTCGGCGACCGGAGATCAAATCAGCAACCATTGAGTTCATTGCACCGGGAGAATACATGCTGCGCCCTCCGCAACCCGCAGTGTATCTCTTCCTTATGGACGTGTCACAGATTGCGAGAGATTCCGGCTACTTACAGGTAAACAACATGTTTTATTACTATTTTTAATTTTTTGCTTGGTTGTAGTTAAATAACTGCGTAATAAGGAAACCGGTGTCGTCCTTTGTAAGTCAACGCCGGACGCATTCTAAGGATAAATATAATGTTTGTAAATACTGCTTTGATTTTCCTTTTAATTATTTTATAAATAAATGATAGGAATAACTTGGATTAGACAGATGAAGGTAGGTTAGGTTAGTATGTAGATGATGTTATTGTGACTGCCTAAGAATGGCGTAATTTTTCCACTGTGCGGCTTGTGTTAACCTTCATTTATTAATGTTCTAGAGGTTCTGCTTTGATAATAGGTACATACAACTAACGCGTTTTGGATATCTGTGTCGTGTCTTCATAAATAACTACATTACAGCACGAAAATATCACATGGAAAGTTAAATAGCCATATATGACGTCATTTGCGTTTTTGTACTAGTTTTACTTAGAAGTTTTATAATACTTTTGGTCGGTTTATATTCGTACGATACATCTTGTACTACGCCATCTAGCAGATAACTGAAAAACCACTTGAAGCAATCACTAACTAAAGGCTAGTTCGCACTGCTTTAGTAATTTAGTCGAGTGGCAGGAATTTAGTAGCTAAACTAATCGCTACTGCCCAGAAATCGTTCGCACTGCGGTCGAGTACAGTACACAAGTGAGTGGTGTTTTGCAAGATGTACGGGCTGCAACGCAATAAAGTGAATAAACTGATTAAGCAAATCGTAACGTAGATGAGGAAATTTCTGTGATAATTAATAAAAAGAAGGTATGGATACGAAAATGGATCAATAGAAGAGATGAACTAGGAAAATTGTCTTCTTTTTTTTATTTTATTTTGTTTTAATATTTAATTATTTTTTTTTATTAATTAATTTGGAATTGGAAACAAATTTTAAAGTTGTGTCTTCGCTCCAACGAAACGACATTTTTGCGGCAACTAATGAACTCGACTAATTCTACAGGTTCGCACTTGTTTAGCCGGTGAACCAGTGAGCACGGACGCGTGGTGGGAGGTGCTACTCGCCCGATAAAATACAATAAAATGGATTGACTTGACTAAATTACTTACTAACTTACTCGACTAAATTTTTGGTGTTCAGACACGTTTAGCTACTAAATTACTCGCAACTCGACTAAATTACTAGCCTAGTCCGAACTAGCCTTAACAGCAAAAAGGTGTCTCGTGACGGCTCATCCCCTTCAGGTTACAATTACCCTTCAGGTAACAGTGCCCGTACCCGCCGGCGGGGGCTCCCTCGAGCCGCCCCTAGACGCGTTGGTACATGACTTTTTTTGGGGGTAGAGTCTTCCGCTCCCCCGTCAAGTCCGGTGAAGCTTGATTCGTTGTACTTTTTTCGAATCAATTATAGGTAAATTTAAAAAAAAAGCGTTTTTTTGGCTTTACTGACGATAGTTGAACGTGACAACGAATGTCCCTCTTTGTCGCTCGGTCCGCGCTCTCGCTTGCACTTCAAGCTTTAAATGGAACGCCTCAGCCGCGCGGTAACGCCGCATTGCGTCATGTTTTTTCGTGCGTGCAGCCGGCTCCATCTAACTATAAGACGTTGTCACGTCAAAATAAAGACACGAATTGAAAATGGCGTCTGGGTGCTTTGAAGTGACAGGTGACAAGGTCAGCAATAGTGGCACAGTGATAGTGTGTAAGTGAGAGAGCATGATTAGATTCGTTTGTTTATTGGCGCGAGTTGTATGTGTGCAGGTGGTGTGCGACACGCTGAAGAGTAACTTAGAGCAGCTGCCGGGCGACGCGCGCACGCAGGTGGGGTTCGTGTGCTACGACGCGGCCGTGCACTTCTACCTCATGAGCGACGGCCTCACGCGCCCCAAGGAGATGACCGTGCTCGACGTTGACGGTACCTACACACCACTTTATTATTATACTAGCTTTCCGCTGCGGCCCCGCCCGCGTTAACAGTTTTTCCCGTGAGAATGAGGCATTTTCCCGCGGTAAAAGGTAGCCTATGTAACATAGGCTATGTTACTCAGGGTGAATGTAGATTTCTAATGGTGAAAGAATTTTTGAAATCGGCCCAGTAGTTTTTGAGACACACACACACACACCACACACACAAAAATACAAATCTTTCCTCTTTATAATATTAGTATGACAACAATTTAAATTGTGTCTATAAATACGAGATGACCGAGACACTGCGTTTCAGCTTGAGTAAAGCCTGACCAAAGAAATAAAAAAGCTGCTTTGGGGGTGCCACGTGTATATTTTTACGACTATATCAACAATTTCCTTTATAACATTAGTTCCATTAAAATTCCGTAATATGGGGAGGTTTATTTCTCTGGTCGGGCTTTAGAAAGATTACTAAAATATAGTGCTTACATGTTATGCCAACTTAAAGTCAGCATGCAAATGTTAAAGTAGCCCCTTAGTCAAAGGTTACACGATCAGTCTGGCGTCAGTCTGGTCCAATCAGTCTGCTCAGAATAACGAAAGAATTATCGTCTAACCGGTTGATTGACGGACTGATGGTTATACTCGTATTATTACCGTGTTTATTATCCATCATTCTGGCATCAGTCTTAGCCGGACCAAACCGATTGGACCAGACTGACGACAGACTGAGCGTATAACCTTTGACTTAGGTGAATGAAATGGCGGTTTATATTGTTTATATTTGTATTGCAGACGTGTTCCTGCCGTCGCCCGAGTCGCTGCTGGTGAACCTGGGCGAGCGCAAGGAGCTGGTGCGCGAGCTGCTGACGGTGCTGCCGCAGCGCCACGCGGGGCCCGGCTCCCCGGCTAGTGCGCTCGGCGCCGCGCTGCAGGCCGCCTACAAACTCATGGTATATATATAGTCTCTGCTGGTGAACCTGGGCGAGCGCAAGGAGCTGGTGCGCGAGCTGCTGACGGTGCTGCCGCAGCGCCACGCGGGGCCCGGCTCCCCGGCTAGTGCGCTCGGCGCCGCGCTGCAGGCCGCCTACAAACTCATGGTATATATATAGTCTCTGCTGGTGAACCTGGGCGAGCGCAAGGAGCTGGTGCGCGAGCTGCTGACGGTGCTGCCGCAGCGCCACGCGGGGCCCGGCTCCCCGGCTAGTGCGCTCGGCGCCGCGCTGCAGGCCGCCTACAAACTCATGGTATATATATAGTCTCTGCTGGTGAACCTGGGCGAGCGCAAGGAGCTGGTGCGCGAGCTGCTGACGGTGCTGCCGCAGCGCCACGCGGGGCCCGGCTCCCCGGCTAGTGCGCTCGGCGCCGCGCTGCAGGCCGCCTACAAACTCATGGTATATATATAGTCTCTGCTGGTGAACCTGGGCGAGCGCAAGGAGCTGGTGCGCGAGCTGCTGACGGTGCTGCCGCAGCGCCACGCGGGGCCCGGCTCCCCGGCTAGTGCGCTCGGCGCCGCGCTGCAGGCCGCCTACAAACTCATGGTATATATATAGTCTCTGCTGGTGAACCTGGGCGAGCGCAAGGAGCTGGTGCGCGAGCTGCTGACGGTGCTGCCGCAGCGCCACGCGGGGCCCGGCTCCCCGGCTAGTGCGCTCGGCGCCGCGCTGCAGGCCGCCTACAAACTCATGGTATACATACACACTTTACGAAATCACTGGGCGGTCACTCCATACAGAAAACGCGTTTTGACAAGCTACTTCTTTTTGAATAACAACTACAAGTCAATGGCGCTAGGCGCTATGTAAAACACCCCCGAACACCACCGGCGAAGTCCCGCGGCGCCTGCGGGGTGCGGGGCGTGGGGCGCTATATCGGGCGGGGAACTCATTTTGGCACGGGGGGGTGAGTGTCCTTTCTGTACGGGTTAGTACTAATAGTTTCTTCTGGGACGAAGTATAGGATATTAAGTGTAGCATAACAGTGTCAAAAGTGACACAATTTAAACCCGATAGTGTTTTAGTGTCTTACTATCCTTGTAATACCTATAAAATTATGAATAATAAATAAAAAAGAAATACTAAACTCATTTTAAAAGAAAAAAAAAGCTTGGCTAGAAAAACAAAAATCCTGCGCTGTATTCTTGATGTCTCTACATGTGTTTTTTATGTTTCTGACAACAATTTCCATTATTGTAATTTCAAAATATGGTGAGGCTTATCATTTTTCTGGTCTGGCTTTACTGGAGAATGACGTTAAATAATAGTCAAAAACAGACATTAAAAGTACCTTGTATAATAAATATTATAGGCATTAAATTTTTAAACTGGAAGATGCAAATCGTATCTGATCAATCAATCGAGACCAATGGCTGATGATGAAAAACTCTAAGAAATGTTTTAAATACAAATACAAATTTTCATATAAATAAACGTTTACATATTTTGTAACACAAAAGTGATTCTACATATTTTTACGTAACACATAAGAAAAAAATATTATTTCACTATTTGTGTTGTTTGTTGTAGGCCCCGACCGGCGGACGAGTTACCGTGTTCCAGACATGCTTACCAAACGCGGGGCCCGGCGCGCTGCAGTCAAGGTAACCAACACTTTGGATCATAGTACCGTTCTATCATCGAATAAGATAGGTTTGTTTGTTTTATCGCTATAAATTAAGGAAGCAAAAATTGTTTAACTTACATTGTTTTAAATGTGCCGGTATAATTTCTTATGAATGTTGAACAAGGGAAGGTTTTCAGGCAAACATTTCACGCGTGTCTAATTAATCTCATAAAAGATTCTTTCATGAGATTCTTTCTTGGTCTTTTATGAGATTAATTAGACACGAGAAACAAAGTGTTTACACAAGTGTCAATGTGTAATTAAATGTGTTTTAACTTTTTTGTGGTCAGTCCATTAAGTCCCTCCTTTTTATTTCCTTACAACGTTAAAAAAATATGAAATTGCCAGTTTTTTAAATTGACCTACGCTTGTGTCGTAAAAGTTCGATTTATCAAACTTCACCGGACTTGAGAAGGACTGGAGGGTATCTCGACCCTTCCTCGACTATTGACCTAGCGCGTTGATACAGAAAACATCGTGAAGGAGACGTTGCCTCAGAGGCTGCCTCTATTGCTACTTTGAATTGCGCCGCGCCCCCACCGGCGGGTGCAAGCATCGATAAAAAGGGTGAAATGGCCAGTCCGTCTCAAGCAACGCGCTCTAATTCCAGAGAGGACCCCAACGCCCGATCGGCGTCAGACGTCCAGCACTTGAACCCGGCGACAGACTTCTACAAGCGACTGGCGCTCGACTGCAGCGGCGCGCAGGTGGGCTGCGACTTGTTCCTGCTGAGCCAACAGTACGCCGACCTGGCCACGCTCAGTGAGTTGTAATGTACCTATACTCACACTCACTAACACCCCAACACACACTTGTACAAGCGACTGGCACTCGACTGCAGCGGCGCGCAGGTGGGCTGCGACTTGTTCCTGCTGAGCCAACAGTACGCCGACCTGGCCACGCTCAGTGAGTTGTAATGTACCTATACTCACACTCACTAACACCCCAACACACACTTGTACAAGCGACTGGCACTCGACTGCAGCGGCGCGCAGGTGGGCTGCGACTTGTTCCTGCTGAGCCAACAGTACGCCGACCTGGCCACGCTCAGTGAGTTGTAATGTACCTATACTCACACTCACTAACACCCCAACACACACTTGTACAAGCGACTGGCACTCGACTGCAGCGGCGCGCAGGTGGGCTGCGACTTGTTCCTGCTGAGCCAACAGTACGCCGACCTGGCCACGCTCAGTGAGTTGTAATGTACCTATACTCACACTCACTAACACCCCAACACACACTTGTACAAGCGACTGGCACTCGACTGCAGCGGCGCGCAGGTGGGCTGCGACTTGTTCCTGCTGAGCCAACAGTACGCCGACCTGGCCACGCTCAGTGAGTTGTAATGTACCTATACTCACACTCACTAACACCCCAACACACACTTGTACAAGCGACTGGCACTCGACTGCAGCGGCGCGCAGGTGGGCTGCGACTTGTTCCTGCTGAGCCAACAGTACGCCGACCTGGCCACGCTCAGTGAGTTGTAATGTACCTATACTCACACTCACTAACACCCCAACACACACTTGTACAAGCGACTGGCACTCGACTGCAGCGGCGCGCAGGTGGGCTGCGACTTGTTCCTGCTGAGCCAACAGTACGCCGACCTGGCCACGCTCAGTGAGTTGTAATGTACCTATACTCACACTCACTAACACCCCAACACACACTTGTACAAGCGACTGGCACTCGACTGCAGCGGCGCGCAGGTGGGCTGCGACTTGTTCCTGCTGAGCCAACAGTACGCCGACCTGGCCACGCTCAGTGAGTTGTAATGTACCTATACTCACACTCACTAACACCCCAACACACACTTGTACAAGCGACTGGCACTCGACTGCAGCGGCGCGCAGGTGGGCTGCGACTTGTTCCTGCTGAGCCAACAGTACGCCGACCTGGCCACGCTCAGTGAGTTGTAATGTACCTATTGAGTATAGGTACATTACAATGTTAGTGAGTGTGAGCACTCACTAACACCCCAACACACACTTGTACAAGCGACTGGCACTCGACTGCAGCGGCGCGCAGGTGGGCTGCGACTTGTTCCTGCTGAGCCAACAGTACGCCGACCTGGCCACGCTCAGTGAGTTGTAATGTACCTATACTCACACTCACTAACACCCCAACACACACTTGTACAAGCGACTGGCACTCGACTGCAGCGGCGCGCAGGTGGGCTGCGACTTGTTCCTGCTGAGCCAACAGTACGCCGACCTGGCCACGCTCAGTGAGTTGTAATGTACCTATACTCACACTCACTAACACCCCAACACACACTTGTACAAGCGACTGGCACTCGACTGCAGCGGCGCGCAGGTGGGCTGCGACTTGTTCCTGCTGAGCCAACAGTACGCCGACCTGGCCACGCTCAGTGAGTTGTAATGTACCTATACTCACACTCACTAACACCCCAACACACACTTGTACAAGCGACTGGCACTCGACTGCAGCGGCGCGCAGGTGGGCTGCGACTTGTTCCTGCTGAGCCAACAGTACGCCGACCTGGCCACGCTCAGTGAGTTGTAATGTACCTATACTCACACTCACTAACACCCCAACACACACTTGTACAAGCGACTGGCACTCGACTGCAGCGGCGCGCAGGTGGGCTGCGACTTGTTCCTGCTGAGCCAACAGTACGCCGACCTGGCCACGCTCAGTGAGTTGTAATGTACCTATACTCACACTCACTAACACCCCAACACACACTTGTACAAGCGACTGGCACTCGACTGCAGCGGCGCGCAGGTGGGCTGCGACTTGTTCCTGCTGAGCCAACAGTACGCCGACCTGGCCACGCTCAGTGAGTTGTAATGTACCTATACTCACACTCACTAACACCCCAACACACACTTGTACAAGCGACTGGCACTCGACTGCAGCGGCGCGCAGGTGGGCTGCGACTTGTTCCTGCTGAGCCAACAGTACGCCGACCTGGCCACGCTCAGTGAGTTGTAATGTACCTATACTCACACTCACTAACACCCCAACACACACTTGTACAAGCGACTGGCACTCGACTGCAGCGGCGCGCAGGTGGGCTGCGACTTGTTCCTGCTGAGCCAACAGTACGCCGACCTGGCCACGCTCAGTGAGTTGTAATGTACCTATACTCACACTCACTAACACCCCAACACACACTTGTACAAGCGACTGGCACTCGACTGCAGCGGCGCGCAGGTGGGCTGCGACTTGTTCCTGCTGAGCCAACAGTACGCCGACCTGGCCACGCTCAGTGAGTTGTAATGTACCTATACTCACACTCACTAACACCCCAACACACACTTGTACAAGCGACTGGCACTCGACTGCAGCGGCGCGCAGGTGGGCTGCGACTTGTTCCTGCTGAGCCAACAGTACGCCGACCTGGCCACGCTCAGTGAGTTGTAATGTACCTATACTTACACACACTCGTACAAGCGACTGGCAACAAGCTACTCTGAAATAAGTCTGTCTTTAATAGAAATAGTAAAAACTTAAAAATTGTGCAATCAAACCTGAATCATCATTAAGGAATTTTGTAGATTATTTCGATTTATTGGGATTTAAGTTTTGTATTTGTTTATTGTGTTAAGCAACATTCATTCATTCATTCAAAATTTAAGAGCAGGGCTCTTGTCCGTGGAGTAATCGCCACCTCTCTCTATCCATAGCCAGCTCCTTGATTTCCTGGTACGACACGACTTCAACTTTTTTCTTCACTTGGTCTAAAAATGTGCGTTTTCATATAATTGCAACAAACCACAACAGAGGCTGAAAGCGCCGGTGTTTGTTCCAGGTGGTATGAGCAAGTTCAGTGCGGGGTCTGTGTACCACCTGCCGCTGTTCAAGGCGTCGCGCGGCTGGCAGGCCGACCAGCTGCAGAGAGTGCTCACGAGGTACCTCACCAGGAAGATCGGCTTCGAAGCCGTCATGCGGGTGCGCTGTACCAGGTAACATATCAACTATAACACTATTTAAAGCCTCATCGCGGTGAGAGTGTCGGTGGCCATGTGGCTAGGGCTGTTGACTTCCATTCGGAAGTTCGCAGGTTCAAGCCGTACCAATGTGTTTTCGATTTTCGAATGCATATGTACGTTTATACGGTGAAGGAAAACATCGTGAGGAAACCTGCACACACCTACGAAAATTTTTAAAAGGATGTGTGTGAAGTTGACCAACCCGCACTGGGTCAGCGTGGTCGACTAAGGCCTATTCACCCTGATTTCAGGGTAGGCTCGAGCTCCTCGGTGGGGACATAATATAAGCTGTTAACAACAAAGCCTCATCGAAGAAATAGAAAACCTCGCCATATTGCGGAATTTCAATGGAACTAATTTTATAATGGAAATTGTTGCCATAGCCATAAAAATATACACGTTTATTCGTTTAACAAATTAGGTACAGAAGACGCACTCTCTGATAGCAAACGTGCGAATTTAATACTAGCTACCACGCCCAATAACGTTCTATCAAATCAAATTACTTGGAACGCGTCGAACGTGACCTTGGCTATAATAGCCACCTTAAAAACGCGCCGCTAGTGTCCGTATTACCACAGAATAAATAATGTGACTCGCGCGCGCATTTCCTACTAACTAGCCTCACAGTGTAAAGCCGCCCGGCGTAGGTCTGGTCTGATTCTGGCCTGCTCCAAGTAACGTTTTAATGTTGATCTCAGGGGCATATCGATCCACACGTTCCACGGCAACTTCTTCGTGCGGTCGACGGACCTGCTGTCCCTGCCCAACGTGTCCCCGGACGCGGGGTTCGGCATGCAGCTCACCATCGAGGAGTCGCTAGCTGACCTGCAGCAGGTGTGCTTCCAGGCCGCGCTACTCTACACCAGCAGCAAAGGTAACGTTATAATAAGGATCTTTAATAATAATAATATGTGGGACATCTCACACACGGCCATCTGACCCCAAACTAGGCAGAGCCTGTACTATGGGTGGCAGGGAGCTGATATACATACATATAGAATATACAACATCCAGACACAAGGCAAACACAAGTGCTCACCACACGAATTTTTGCCCTGGGCGGGATTCGAACCCGCGACCCTGTGCTCAGTAGGCAGGCGTACTACCAACTAGGCTACGGGGTCGTATCTTTTGGTACATGACTACTTTGGGCACAGGATATAATAGTACTAGGTACAGAAGGCGCACTCTCTGATAGCAAACGTGCGAATGTAATTCTAGCTACCACGCCACTAACGTTCAAATTACATTGAACGCGTCGAACGTGACCCTGGCTATAATAGCCTACCGTTTGTCGTTGCGCTCGTATTAAAACAAAATGCACTTTAAGCCCGCGCCGCGAGAGTCCGTATTACCACAGACTAAATAATAGCGTCTTCACAAAAGCGCGCGTTTTCCTACTAAATGGCCGCGAAATCGGGACAGCCTGGCGTAGATACATTCTGGAGCTCTGGCGCGGAGTGCGCCGGGCCTGCCATGGTCTAAAAAAACAAGGTCTAACACTCCGACCACGTGACTTGAGCCTACGTCATCTGCTGTTCATCCTTGTCAAATAATACGCTTTCGATAAGGATGAACAGTATGATAGATGACGTAGGCTTATATCGTCACCCGGGTGAGAAAACCTCTTAAATGCTTTCAAAAACTCTTTTACAGGAGACACAAAAAACTACCTACTAAAAAAAAAGTATGATAGGTAAATAATCATTCTGTGGTTTTTTAGTTACTATATGATTATCTTTAGAGCTTTAAAACAAATGCGTAAATTTTATAGTGCAAATACTGCGCGTTTATTCGTCCAATTTGTAAAAAAAAGAATTTTACAAGAGCTGTCCTTTACGAGGTTTTCTTAGCCGGGTGACGATATAGAGAATAATATATTCTACAGAACACCGTCTAGTTCCTCGCCGTTTTAGATTTTGGAAATATTGATTATTTTTCGAGTTATTATTTTTTAAACGGTAGGGGCGCCACTTAGCTTCTGTAGGCCCCTTAAACTCAATCACTGACCAATAGATACGACAAAAGTTTTATTTTTTAGGATCAAACGCTGTAATAATTTTAGTTTTAGCACAGAAGAAAATAATAGTACTAACCCGTACAGAAAGGACACTCACCCCCCGCGCCAAAAAGAGTCCCCGCCCGATATAGCGCCCCACGCCCCGCACCCCGCAGGCGCCGCGGGACTCTGCGGTGTTCGGGGGTGTTTTACATAGCGCCTAGCGCCATTGACTTGTAGTTGATATTCAAAAAGAAGTAGCTTGTCAAAACGCGTTTTCGGTATGGAGTGACATGTGGTACAATGAGTTGTGTTATTTATTACAGGCGAGAGGCGGATACGAGTGCATACGTTGGCTCTCCCGGTGGCTACAAGCTTAACCGACGTGCTACATTCCGCTGACACGCAGTGTATCATCGGATTACTAAGCAAAATGGGTCAGTTTATTTTTTTTATGGTTTTGGGATGGTTCAATTTTATCTGTAATTTTTAGTAGATGTCACTACGCTAAGAGTTCGGTGAGCCCTTTCTTAAAATCTCAAAGTGAAGTTAGTGTACATACCTGATCCGCATTCAGCATATCAAGGCATTATAAATGTGGTGATAGCGTTGGTAAATTCTTGTTTTAAAGCTTGTTTGATTGAATTTAACGACAGAATGAGGTAGGGATTTGAAAAAATTAAGGACGTACATCAAGATTTTTCCAAAACTTTTATATTTTGAATCAAGTCTTGTAAGTCCACTGCATTTACAATTTATTTCCTTTCCCAGCCGTGGACCGATGCGCGACGGCGTCGATGTCCGAAGCTCGCGAGGCGCTAATGAACGTGGCAGTGGACGCGCTCTCGGCTCACAAGCTAGCGGCCAACCTGCCCAGCTCTAGCGCCACCGCCTCGCTGCTAGCGCCCGCCTCGCTCAGGCTACTGCCGCTGTACCTGCTGGCTCTACTCAAGAGGGTGAGTATACATCCTTATACATGTAGATAATGAACGTGGCAGTGGACGCGCTCTCGGCTCACAAGCTAGCGGCCAACCTGCCCAGCTCTAGCGCCACCGCCTCGCTGCTAGCGCCCGCCTCGCTCAGGCTACTGCCGCTGTACCTGCTGGCTCTACTCAAGAGGGTGAGTATACATCCTTATACATGTAGATAATGAACGTGGCAGTGGACGCGCTCTCGGCTCACAAGCTAGCGGCCAACCTGCCCAGCTCTAGCGCCACCGCCTCGCTGCTAGCGCCCGCCTCGCTCAGGCTACTGCCGCTGTACCTGCTGGCTCTACTCAAGAGGGTGAGTATACATCCTTATACATGTAGATAATGAACGTGGCAGTGGACGCGCTCTCGGCTCACAAGCTAGCGGCCAACCTGCCCAGCTCTAGCGCCACCGCCTCGCTGCTAGCGCCCGCCTCGCTCAGGCTACTGCCGCTGTACCTGCTGGCTCTACTCAAGAGGGTGAGTATACATCCTTATACATGTAGATAATGAACGTGGCAGTGGACGCGCTCTCGGCTCACAAGCTAGCGGCCAACCTGCCCAGCTCTAGCGCCACCGCCTCGCTGCTAGCGCCCGCCTCGCTCAGGCTACTGCCGCTGTACCTGCTGGCTCTACTCAAGAGGGTGAGTATACATCCTTATACATGTAGATAATGAACGTGGCAGTGGACGCGCTCTCGGCTCACAAGCTAGCGGCCAACCTGCCCAGCTCTAGCGCCACCGCCTCGCTGCTAGCGCCCGCCTCGCTCAGGCTACTGCCGCTGTACCTGCTGGCTCTACTCAAGAGGGTGAGTATACATCCTTATACATGTAGATAATGAACGTGGCAGTGGACGCGCTCTCGGCTCACAAGCTAGCGGCCAACCTGCCCAGCTCTAGCGCCACCGCCTCGCTGCTAGCGCCCGCCTCGCTCAGGCTACTGCCGCTGTACCTGCTGGCTCTACTCAAGAGGGTGAGTATACATCCTTATACATGTAGATAATGAACGTGGCAGTGGACGCGCTCTCGGCTCACAAGCTAGCGGCCAACCTGCCCAGCTCTAGCGCATAAAAAAGTAAAATATAGCGATCTTTGCCTTCCCTTTAAACAGATCCCTAAATAAGGAATAGACTAGAATATACTTTATTGCACACCAGTAATAATAAGAAATTCAGTATACAACAGTAAAAGTGTACAAATAGGCGACCTTATTGCTAAGGTAGCAATTTCTACCAGGCAACCAAATAAGGGTACAAGAATGAAGCAAAACGAAAGTAGAATTCAAAGGAAGACAGTGGCTCGAAGGAGAAGTCCAAAGAAAAACAGACGCGACAAACGGTAAAATAAACGTATTGGTTAAATACAGGGACAGGGTTAGACAAGTTACAAGTCTTTTGATATACTAAGTAATCATAACCGTATTTTTCCTTACAGAAAGCATTCCGCACAGGCACGTCAACGCGGCTGGACGACCGCGTAGCAGACATGTGCGACATGAAGACGTTGCCTCTATACCAGCTGATGCGCTGCGTGTACCCGGACCTGTACCCTATCCACTCCCTCCGCGACTGCCTGCCCACGCAGGAAGAGGACACAGATGACGCGCCAGACCCGCCCAGGCTACACCTGTCTGCTGAGAGGTATGTAATGTACTCCACATGTGCGATATCAACACCAGCACCTCTATACCAGCTGATGCGCTGCGTGTACCCGGACCTGTACCCTATCCACTCCCTCCGCGACTGCCTGCCCACGCAGGAAGAGGACACAGATGACGCGCCAGACCCGCCCAGGCTACACCTGTCTGCTGAGAGGTATGTAATGTACTCCACATGTGCGATATCAACACCAGCACCTCTATACCAGCTGATGCGCTGCGTGTACCCGGACCTGTACCCTATCCACTCCCTCCGCGACTGCCTGCCCACGCAGGAAGAGGACACAGATGACGCGCCAGACCCGCCCAGGCTACACCTGTCTGCTGAGAGGTATGTAATGTACTCTACATGTGCGATATCAACACCAGCACCTCTATACCAGCTGATGCGCTGCGTGTACCCGGACCTGTACCCTATCCACTCCCTCCGCGACTGCCTGCCCACGCAGGAAGAGGACACAGATGACGCGCCAGACCCGCCCAGGCTACACCTGTCTGCTGAGAGGTATGTAATGTACTCCACATGTGCGATATCAACACCAGCACCTCTATACCAGCTGATGCGCTGCGTGTACCCGGACCTGTACCCTATCCACTCCCTCCGCGACTGCCTGCCCACGCAGGAAGAGGACACAGATGACGCGCCAGACCCGCCCAGGCTACACCTGTCTGCTGAGAGGTATGTAATGTACTCTACATGTGCGATATCAACACCAGCACCTCTATACCAGCTGATGCGCTGCGTGTACCCGGACCTGTACCCTATCCACTCCCTCCGCGACTGCCTGCCCACGCAGGAAGAGGACACAGATGACGCGCCAGACCCGCCCAGGCTACACCTGTCTGCTGAGAGGTATGTAATGTACTCTACATGTGCGATATCAACACCAGCACCTCTATACCAGCTGATGCGCTGCGTGTACCCGGACCTGTACCCTATCCACTCCCTCCGCGACTGCCTGCCCACGCAGGAAGAGGACACAGATGACGCGCCAGACCCGCCCAGGCTACACCTGTCTGCTGAGAGGTATGTAATGTACTCTACATGTGCGATATCAACACCAGCACCTCTATACCAGCTGATGCGCTGCGTGTACCTGGACCTGTACCCTATCCACTCCCTCCGCGACTGCCTGCCCACGCAGGAAGAGGACACAGATGACGCGCCAGACCCGCCCAGGCTACACCTGTCTGCTGAGAGGTATGTAATGTACTCCACATGTGCGATATCAACACCAGCACCTCTATACCAGCTGATGCGCTGCGTGTACCCGGACCTGTACCCTATCCACTCCCTCCGCGACTGCCTGCCCACGCAGGAAGAGGACACAGATGACGCGCCAGACCCGCCCAGGCTACACCTGTCTGCTGAGAGGTATGTAATGTACTCTACATGTGCGATATCAACACCAGCACCTCTATACCAGCTGATGCGCTGCGTGTACCCGGACCTGTACCCTATCCACTCCCTCCGCGACTGCCTGCCCACGCAGGAAGAGGACACAGATGACGCGCCAGACCCGCCCAGGCTACACCTGTCTGCTGAGAGGTATGTAATGTACTCTACATGTGCGATATCAACACCAGCACCTCTATACCAGCTGATGCGCTGCGTGTACCCGGACCTGTACCCTATCCACTCCCTCCGCGACTGCCTGCCCACGCAGGAAGAGGACACAGATGACGCGCCAGACCCGCCCAGGCTACACCTGTCTGCTGAGAGGTATGTAATGTACTCTACATGTGCGATATCAACACCAGCACCTCTATACCAGCTGATGCGCTGCGTGTACCCGGACCTGTACCCTATCCACTCCCTCCGCGACTGCCTGCCCACGCAGGAAGAGGACACAGATGACGCGCCAGACCCGCCCAGGCTACACCTGTCTGCTGAGAGGTATGTAATGTACTCCACATGTGCGATATCAACACCAGCACCTCTATACCAGCTGATGCGCTGCGTGTACCCGGACCTGTACCCTATCCACTCCCTCCGCGACTGCCTGCCCACGCAGGAAGAGGACACAGATGACGCGCCAGACCCGCCCAGGCTACACCTGTCTGCTGAGAGGTATGTAATGTACTCTACATGTGCGATATCAACACCAGCACCTCTATACCAGCTGATGCGCTGCGTGTACCCGGACCTGTACCCTATCCACTCCCTCCGCGACTGCCTGCCCACGCAGGAAGAGGACACAGATGACGCGCCAGACCCGCCCAGGCTACACCTGTCTGCTGAGAGGTATGTAATGTACTCCACATGTGCGATATCAACACCAGCACCTCTATACCAGCTGATGCGCTGCGTGTACCCGGACCTGTACCCTATCCACTCCCTCCGCGACTGCCTGCCCACGCAGGAAGAGGACACAGATGACGCGCCAGACCCGCCCAGGCTACACCTGTCTGCTGAGAGGTATGTAATGTACTCTACATGTGCGATATCAACACCAGCACCTCTATACCAGCTGATGCGCTGCGTGTACCCGGACCTGTACCCTATCCACTCCCTCCGCGACTGCCTGCCCACGCAGGAAGAGGACACAGATGACGCGCCAGACCCGCCCAGGCTACACCTGTCTGCTGAGAGGTATGTAATGTACTCTACATGTGCGATATCAACACCAGCACCTCTATACCAGCTGATGCGCTGCGTGTACCCGGACCTGTACCCTATCCACTCCCTCCGCGACTGCCTGCCCACGCAGGAAGAGGACACAGATGACGCGCCAGACCCGCCCAGGCTACACCTGTCTGCTGAGAGGTATGTAATGTACTCCACATGTGCGATATCAACACCAGCACCTCTATACCAGCTGATGCGCTGCGTGTACCCGGACCTGTACCCTATCCACTCCCTCCGCGACTGCCTGCCCACGCAGGAAGAGGACACAGATGACGCGCCAGACCCGCCCAGGCTACACCTGTCTGCTGAGAGGTATGTAATGTACTCTACATGTGCGATATCAACACCAGCACCTCTATACCAGCTGATGCGCTGCGTGTACCCGGACCTGTACCCTATCCACTCCCTCCGCGACTGCCTGCCCACGCAGGAAGAGGACACAGATGACGCGCCAGACCCGCCCAGGCTACACCTGTCTGCTGAGAGGTATGTAATGTACTCCACATGTGCGATATCAACACCAGCACCTCTATACCAGCTGATGCGCTGCGTGTACCCGGACCTGTACCCTATCCACTCCCTCCGCGACTGCCTGCCCACGCAGGAAGAGGACACAGATGACGCGCCAGACCCGCCCAGGCTACACCTGTCTGCTGAGAGGTATGTAATGTACTCTACATGTGCGATATCAACACCAGCACCTCTATACCAGCTGATGCGCTGCGTGTACCCGGACCTGTACCCTATCCACTCCCTCCGCGACTGCCTGCCCACGCAGGAAGAGGACACAGATGACGCGCCAGACCCGCCCAGGCTACACCTGTCTGCTGAGAGGTATGTAATGAACTCTACATGTGCGATATCAACACCAAATGTCCAGTGCACGGAATATATAACACTAGAAGAAGTGGGCGCGGCCGGTCGGGTTCGGGTGTGCCTAAGGTTTGCGGAGCTCCTTATAAATTCAGCATCATTCTGCGCAACGCGCGTAGTGATCGGTCGTGTCACCAGCTGACCTCTAACTAGGCAGTCTTTATTATGAGTGTCAGACAGCTGATAATATATACACGCACGTAGTGATCGCTCGACGACACGACGATCGAATGACGCTGAATGCTTACGAAATGAGGCACACTCGCCCTGCCCACATGCCACTTCCTCTAGTGTTATAATATATTCCGTGGTCCAATGTGCTGGCTTCTGTAACAAAATATTATAAAACAAAGCAAGATGGGAAGAAATCACCCTTCAGGTAATAACGCCCGCACCCGCCGGCGGGGGCGCGGCCAGAACCAAAATCAAAATTGAAAATCAGAGACGGAGCCTCTCAGGCGTCGTCTCCTTCACGATGTTTTTCAATATCAACGCGCTGGGCCGTGGTCCGGGGCTCCTTTGAGCCGCCCCTAGACGTGTTTTTTTGGGGTAGAGTCTTCCGCTCCCCCGCAAGTCCGGTGAAGCTAGATTGGTCGTACTTTCGACACAAGCAAAGAGAAGAAATCAGAAGAAATAAATCAATGAACGTTTTGTATTACAGGATAAATTCAAACGGCGCGTATCTCCTAGACGACGGCGAGACGCTCCTAATATACGTGTGCCACGCGGTGTCGCCCGCCTTCCTGTCGGACACGTTCGGCGTGGCGGCCTTCAGCCAGCTGCCCGACGACGCGCGCAGCCTGCCCAGGATCGACGCGGAGGGGAACGCGCTACTGCACGCCTTCATAGACAAACTCAACGACGACCGCCCTTACGCCTCCAACATACTATTGATTAAGTTAGTATTATCACAGAATATTTAATAGTACTAGGTACGGTAGGACGCCCCAGGTATCGCTGGATCGACGAAGTCCAGAAGGATCTGTGTGAGCTTCGGGGGGCCGACTTCGATTGGCGACAAGCTGCACAGGACAGAGGGAAATGGCGAGATCTTCTGTCGGAGGCCAAGATCCACTTCGGGTCGCTGAGCCAGCGTAGTAAGTAAGTAAGTAAGACTAGGTACAGAAGGCGCACTCTCTGATAGCAAACGTGCGAATTAATTTCTAGCTGCCACGCCACTAATGTTCAAATTACATTGAACGCGTCAAACATGACCCTGGCTACAATAGCTTAACGTTTGTCGTTACGCTCGTTAATACCGCGAGAGTCCGTATTACCACAGACTAAATAATACGCGTCTTCACAAGCACGCGCGTTTTTCCTACTAACTGACCTCATTCATGAGGTCGCCCGGCGTAGGTACATTCTGGAGCTCTGGCGCGGAGTGCGCCGGGCCTGGTATAATACTTTATGCCGGAAAGCCGCTGGATGCGGGCAGCGCAGGACCAATCATTGTGGAGATCCTTAGGGGAGGCCTTTGTCCAGCACACACACACACACGCACGCACGCACGCACGCACGCACGCACGCCATATCTAGAATTATACCTCGTGCGTAAGGGTTTATCCCGGTCAAGTCCGAGCCAGGTTCTCCCTGCAAAGAATCTACGAGTTCGATGATGATATTATGTTACAGTTAGAAAATCGTAAACGATGCGGGCTGACTACTCTATCAGTAACAAACAACTAGATACAATACTGAATTACAGTAATATGATGCTCATTATAAATGCTTGCTTATCGTGTGGGTTTCGTGGTTAACCTACCTCACAAACCCTGGTGTCGGAATTATAGAACCGCTTTAGGTTTCCGACATAGCTCAATATAACGACACCATCTGTAGTTAGTAGACGGGACCAACGGCTTTACGTTACTCCCGAAGCACGGAAACATCTTTCATTACGGACAGTCAGGTGATTCAGCATGCAATGTCCTAACCAAACTGAGGAAAGTCTCACAAAGTGATATTTATTCGACGAGTCTCCACCGGTATTAGAACCCGGAACCTCCGTAACGTCAGGCGAGCTTTTGACCACTCGATCACGGAGGCACAGAATACCAAATAGTAGTCCCTACAGAACCTGCACTAGGCGTCATAACTCATATAAATTGCATCCCTAGCTTCGTTATAATAAAGTGCAATTCAGATCGCACGGCGCTAGGCGAAAAGAAGTAGTTGCTGCATCTCTCTCTCTCGCGTATTGCGCCACTCTACTAACACGTTTAGGGAATGGGGAATTGGTCCGCACGCGGCCCGAGACCGCTCGGCAGTACATGGAGTGACGGAGGCCTGACGGAGGCTGTTTTTGACCTCTCGACCACGTATTTATTATATGTCGTTTGCTAGGGACACTTCGCCAAGCAAGACGATATTCACGGAGCGGCTGGTGGACGACCGAGTGGAGTCCTCGTTCGCCTACTACGAGTTCCTGCAACACATCAAGATGCAGGTCAAGTGAGCCAACAGCCAACAGCCAAGCGCCGGACGCAACTAGTTCTCGCAACGGAATATAGGGATTTGTACTACGTTTAACTTTGACTGACTGATTCCAATAAAGCAAACCTTGGTGGGTCACTTGTAACTCCGTCGGGTGCTGTGTACCAGTAGCTTTTCTTTCTAGCTTATATTATTAATGAAATACGATTTTTAATACTTGTTTTACCATAGACTTACAATAAATAAAATTTTATCTTTTTATTCGTAAGTCTATGCGTATTACACTTGTTTAACTCGCTTACTTTACTAAACACTTTTCTGTTTTCTTGTTATAAATAGACAGTTCTATAAAAAAAAATTTATGCACACTTGATGAAAGTCAATATATTATGCGATTATGACAACGGGTCCACTGTAAACTCTAAAACAACTCTGATAATATCAAAACAGAAATTTAAACAAAAAGAACTGCCGTCTAACCTATAATAAGTTAGTAAGACAATAAAAATAATTATTATATACAAGTGCACTGTATTAATCTTTGCCAGCAAGTTTTCAGACGAATCGTCAGTTACAAGTAGACGTAGTACGATCCCTTTTTCGTGCGAAGTGTTAATGAGTGTGGTGATACGGTAGACTGTATGAAACACGACACTGCCCTAGCTCCGATTTTCGTATGAAAAGCAATAAGTATAATAAATCAATATAAACTATGTCCTTCTGTGAATAACGCTTTGCAAAATTCTTATTTAACTGTGACAATAGATTTTATAGTAGTGTCGTTTGTTCGTTGGACCGGAGAGAATGGGTTGGACGTGTGACGTCATCTCTAAGTGTTGAATGAATTTGTTCCGTATATAATAAAGACGACCAGTGATGTGCATGATTATATTTGGATCGTATAGATGTAATAATAAATGACATGAATATGAAATAGTCCATTTCTCTGCGTAGTATTACGATTTGTTAACTTTTACTTCTTCTATTCCAAATATATTTTTCGAAAATTGTGTTGAGAATTAGCAATCGCATATAATGTTGATTATTTGTAATAGGTTTCATAAACTATTCTACTGTTTAATTACATTTGATGGAACAATAATGCGAAATGGAATATAGGAAGCTGCGTCCAAAATGTTTAATTATTTAGTCAAATCTAGTGATTTATTATTTTAAATTGGCAACATTTGTATGTTTTGTTTCGCATTGTCATGTGTAAATCGATGTGTTATTTCAGCTAGCTGGGAATGTTTCTTTCTAAATGTAGGAACACTTTTTGTAAGGTTGTCACTTGCAATCATTTTTAAAATTATTGATGTATATTTTTGTATAACTATCAAATGAGGGCGTGTTGGGACTGACGTTTGAGTGAATATATCAACTCTTAGGTTTTATTTTGTTTTCGAATTGATGCAATAAACGAGTTATGTTATGCTTAAGTCGACGAAGAGCGGTGGGAGCTTAATTGAAAGTACGTCGTCGTAATAAATGAATTGTTTGACGTTAGCAGAATAACAATAATAAATGAATAAGACAAGTAATTGGGTTTATTTGTTAAGGACATATTATGTCCTACGATGTCGATAAGACAACTTAAAATGAACATTTTAGGAGACTACTGCCGAGAAAGCATTGTATAAAACACATTGTATAAAGCATTGTACAAATACAAAATATGAATGATTTAAGAACGCGTTTAAGAACAAACAGTGACAGGACCAATTCGCAGCAAAATGCCAGAAACGCATTTGGCCAATAAACGCATTGTACCTGATACGCGACATCATAATTTTCAAAGACATTATTTTGAATGCTTGAAAACTCGCACCTCGGCTGCGGCTGTGTTCAATGTCATCATTTTGATAGTTTCAATAAACCGAAAATGTTATAAGTACTATTCGTACTATTCGTACAACTAGTACTTATAACATCCTTGACAGAAGAAACCCACAGTTCTTTGTCCACTCCGGCATGTTTATTGCAAATCGGTATTAGGTATATCTTGTAAATTATTTTAATCCTTGTATTTATCCGTATTCGATATTAATTCGATTGTAAATTTGAATAGAATTATTTATGGAATAGATAGGCGGTTTTATACTGAAATGAGCTCGGTCGAATGTTATACTTTAATAGCATATTTAGTGTTACACTCGAGGCTGAATACACTCTGTAAAATTATATCACTGAACTGTACCCCTACCATGAGTTGCTAACCAAAATAAACGCGCTCGATATCGACAACGTAAACGTGCATTTAGTATGGAAACATTTTACTTCAGCTAACTGTCAATAGATGGCGTAGTTTCAATTCCATACAAAATTGCGTTTACGCTCTCGATATTGAGCGCGTTTATTTTGGTTAGCAACTCATGGTAGGGGTACTGTACTATTGGGATAGAATGAAATGATACGAAAGAAATCACTTATATCGTTCGTTTCAAATGTTAAATGATTTATATATAAATCATAACATCATAGTACGCATAATGTAAGTTATGAATGACTAGTTATTCCTTCGTAACATTTTATCTGACCTATTAAAAAACCTTTATAAGATGTTCACATTTAGCGCAGTCAGCAAATTGTATATTGAATGTCGTTCTAACTTAGCATTTATTGTAAATAGGAAAAAGCAAGATTAATAAATATAAAAAAAATATAATAGTTACTTGTTTCCATTGGAGCTAAGTGTGAACACATTTATGTATTACTATGCGAGGAAATAAGCGAGCGATACGCGTTTAAAAAATTTTCTACGAATAGCATCTACGAGTATCTATCTACTACAATGTGGCTAGTATCTAGTATCGAAGTAGAAAAGATTGAGTAGAATGCCGGGCAAATATACCAACTACCACAGCTTTTCACAGTTGTATAACGTGTGAAATTGGTATATTTGTCCTGTAATATTTTCATTTATTTATTAGAGGATTATTTTTATTTGATCTGATAATAACTTATAAAACGTATTAATTTTATACAACAGTCGGACTTTCGTTCGGGTCACAGCATATTACTATCCAATTTATTTATTCTTAATTATAGATGCAGTATCGAGACAGGATCGAGCGCGTGTCCAGCTAGATCTGCTCTTGACTGTACAACAATAGAATTTATTTAGTTATTTTTAATCAGACGCTATCGCTCGCTTATGAGAACATCACAATATCAATCAATTTACTGTGACTGAAGTTGATAATTTTTATGTAGCTACGAACTAAAGGAAAATAAACCACTGTTAGCGGACTGACCCCGGGAGCCTTGTAACTTGTTTCAATATAAACAAACAATACAAAACAATATTTTTTATTTAATACTTGAACCGTCATAGTTAACATTATATCCTTCCTTAATACAAAATATTATAAAATAATAGCATACTGATGCCGCTCTTAGAACAACCTCATCTTTCTAATTAGAACAAAAATTAAAACTATATGTAAAAATAAAATCTTAAACAATGCCACTGACAAGTAAAAAGCTGGCCGTCGTCGTTTTAATATTACTCTAGGTATTTATTTAATAGTCGTAATAGGTAAAATGCACTATATGAAAAATAGAACTGTGGTTTAGTTAATCATTTGAGACATATTCATCAAAATCATAGGCGTAGGTCTCAGTGGGCCTCCTTGATCCGTTCTCGTCGGCGATATCCTTATCATCATTCATTATATTGCTGAATGCTCTAGACATATCTTCGCAGTTCATTTCAAACTGTGATTTTCTGGGGTATATTATCTGGTTGGTATCTTGAACATTAGTATCAACTTTTCGAAGTATACCACAGCAATCGGCACAAGTGTTCATACTCGCTATACTGCCTATAGTTGTCAAATCGTACTTAGCTTCAGAATGTTCCAAATGTTTGAAGAAGTTGGTGGTAAAGTCTCGAAGCCACATGTAACTGCGTGCTCGGGAAAATTTAGCTTCCGCTTTTTCTACAGCGTTCAAAGCTAACCAGCAGACTGAATCTCTCTCGTACGACATGTTAAAGGAAAGATTCTTAATGTTACATTTGAATACCTGCAGTGAAAAGTGCAAATATCATAAATAAATAATAATAGCTTGAAAAAAATTGCTTGTTTTTCTCTTAGCGTTCCAATTGGTGATAATCCTTTTTCATCAAGTTTCAAGAAGGACCTATCCGCCACTGTCTATAATTTCGCGCCCCGCTTTTGAGAAAGAAGTATTTTCCCGGGTGAAAAGTAGCCTATATGTTATTCTGATGTATATGCTATATTATTGTAAAGTTTCATTAAAATCCGCCCAGTAGTTCCAGAGATTAGCGTGTACAAACAGACAGACAGACAAACGGAATTTTTTTTCAAAGCTTATATTTTTGTGTTCAGCAGTCAGCTACACCACAGAATACCAAATAAAATAGTAGTACACTCCCTTTATCACATACAACTAGTTTTTTGAAAAACAAATCAATGTACAGACACCGATTCTTCAGTTTTACTGTAGTATAAGATAAGAAGAAAAGTGACATGTTGTTGTCAAAAATGATAAACTAGTGCTTATATACACGGCACATCAAAGATGTTACATATTTTCAGCATATATATAGGATACCTACATAATTTTTAATAAAAAACCCTAAAAAGGACTACTCAGAGATCAATGTAGGACTTCTGCTTCTGGCTGGCCTAGGAAACCGTCAAGGAATGCTCTTACCTGATCGAAAAACAACCTACTTTATTCAGAATTCTTTACCGAACTAAAGGAGAATTTACCTCATATCCACACATTTCTAACATAAAACAGTTTATGGTTTCCACAGGTTTAAGGTCCACTCGATACCCAAGTTTCAAAAGGCGATCTGTAACGTAATATATGGGTAGAATACTATTAGAATCTTGATTATAAGCTTTGCCCTACTCGCTTGTCTTTAATTTAGGGAAACATATAATGAACAGAATGTTGGCACATTACTACAACATAGCATGCGCAAGGACATTATAAGTACTACGAAATACTTATAAGATCCCTTTGTTCGCAAAAGGACAGATTCTCATAAGGACAGATGCTCATAAAGACAAAGTACAGTTCAGCTGAAAAGAAATGTATTTCAACAAAATCCAGTAAATAGGTATAGGGTACTCCTTGAGCAAAGCCTTGAGCACTGTGCTTGAGCATGCCTTACCGAACTTGATTCTCTGACCGTTTTTCTTTTTTTCTGCATGTATCTGCCGCCGTCTACCGAAACGATTTTTTGCGAATATAACAATAATAAATATTTCCTGGTCGTCTTTAGCATTAAGGTTGCCTACATGGACACTATATTATTATTATGCGGAATCAAGTACCTAGTACAACATCATTATTTTACCTCTGATACCATAAACGAACTGAGGTTTGTGTTCCAAGCCCAAATTAAAAGACTCAGAGAGCCCATAATGAATAATTATGTATTTAAACGACATTACTACGGCTTTTACTTAACAATAACCTACAGCTAGGGCAGGTAGAGCTTATGAATATACCAATATATAATAGCTTATTATTTTTCTCTCTTTGAGTGTGTTTATCATGACATGACTGTTTAGCACTTTCAATTTTGACCTGAGATTTGACATTTTGACTTGATTTTTTTTTAATTATAATCGAAGCGATTCGATTTCGTGATTTTTTTTGCCTCGAATCTGGATGCTTTCAACCGGTCATTCATAATACATTATTTTCTTTTTGCTTTAAACTTCTGCTTGACTTCTGAGATGCCCAAAGATCAATACTAGACTTCCCCGGTGGCGTAATAATTCCGCCTTGTAACAATCTTTGTATTTTCTGGGGATTTCCTAATTTCCTCCATCATTTTCTTTTCTTGGTCTGAATCTAAGCGGCAACCCGCCGTCGACGCTTTGGACGATGTTTGACGTGTGCTTCACTTTGATTTGTCTCGTGGCATCATCTGCTGGTTCTACTGAGAACTTTTGCAATATTGCTGCAAGCCCAGTCAGCGACTGCATGTGACCTAGACGAGCACCTGAAAAAAGTGTCTTCAGTTATTCATTGTTTCATTACCTACTAAGTAAGTATATTGGATCGAAATAATTTTGATATTTTCGCTTTTTCGCAGCCATTTTTAATTGGAGCTAATTTAAGGATTTCTTTAATACCACTTGTTAAAAGTGGGACATTGAGTAACAAGTACCTATGCATCTTCGTTTATATTCTGTTATTCTCGTAGAGAGACATACATCTACTAAGATTAAGGTCTTTATGTAAAATTTAATCGTTCGTTATCCTCATTCTTATCTGTTTTCAAGAAACGATGTTTGCTTAGTTGATTTGATATAATATACTCTGCCTGTTTAGAACGATAAGCTGGTAACGAGGTGCCTATTATTGTATTTGTCACTAAAAGTTTTAATATAATGATATCTGTAATTATAATTATATTACCTATACAAGCTCTAGGTCCTTCGCCAAAGGGTAAATATGCAAAATGATGTCTTTCTTTAACAGCTTCTGGAGTGAATCTTTCGAGTTTAAATTCCGTTGGATTGTCGTAGTACTTTTCGTCCATATGAATAGCTTGCACCGGGATCACAATCTTAACTCCAGGGTCTATCGTCATATTGAGTTCAGAAAAAGTATATCGCTTTGTACATACTCTGTTCAGGACTCCAAGGGAAGGAAATATCCTCAGTGATTCTCTGAATGCCATATCCAATTTTGTCATCTCAGCAATGGATTCATAGCACAAGTTATAGTTGTGTTTCAGAAGTACAGCGTCGATCTCGTTCTGAATTTCCTTCTGTATTTCAGGATAGAAAGCAAGTGTGTGGAGAGCAAAGCTGGTAGCAGAAGAAGATGTTTCAAAACCTGCAGCGAAAAATATAAATACTTGGGCGGCTTGGCAGTTCAGGTCCATTTCCATGTCAACTGAAACTGGAGACCCGTCGCTGTTAACTTGCTCAATGGAATCTCCAACGATCTTACCTCTCATTTCTAATTCTAATAACAAATCAATGAAGTCATGGCGTCCTATGGGTTTGTAATTTCTCTGTTTTTTTATTTGTTCTACGAGAGTTTTCATAGTTTCCGCCATCTCACCATCACCAAGACACAAATACCTCCTAGTTTCTGGAAAGAGTTCCCAAATAGTAGTCAGAATTCGTTGTTTCAAAGGACGACGGTTGTTAAAGATCATTTTTCCCAGTTCTCTGAACTGAGAGTGTTCCGTGTTAAGTGTGTTCATCTCAATGCCAAAACCACAAGCACCGATAAATTCAGTAGTGAACCGCGCCATCAACTCCCGCCCGTCGTATGTTGTATCGCTGGTGGATAAGTCGTCCACCATGTCTTGGAGTCGTTCAGCGCAGCGCACTATCAACGGATACATGGCTCGAAGCTTGGCGGTGGTAAAAGCAGGAGTCAAACGTTGTCGTAGCAATTTCCATCTGTCGCCGTCTATATGAAACAAATTTAGAAAAATCGATTCCCTATCCGGGTTACGTCCAAGCCCCCGATGGTGAAAATACGAAAAATCTCCCGTCATAATTTGTTTAATCAAGTTCAAGTCTTTAACTATGAGCTCCGGCGTGGTACCTTTGTAATATCCTATCACTTTTTCATTAGCATATTTTTTGTACAACTCCAATGAGATTTCAGTCACACTTTTATATCCCATGTAGTTCCGTAAATGGTTTCCAAAAAGTGGTACAGGTGAATCATGTTTGATATTTCGGCTTAACCAATAGCTGTTGTTTCTAGTTAAGTATAAATAAGTTGCAATAAAAAGTAAACTTACAATCAGAACGATCATATTGACTTGCGTCGCGCAGATAGAATGATAAAAGGATTGTAGTGTTATCAAATATATAGAGTAATAATCTTTGAGAAATATGTTGTTATCTACAATTTATAATATCAAAACACACTATTCTATGTTGATTTTGTCTGAGACGACAAAGAGATCTTGATATACGATATTATGTGAATCACAGGTTCGCTAACTTGTTAGCAACGTACAGATAGGGACTACTATTTGGTATTCTGTGGTACAGAATAGTTTCGAAACAACATGTTTTGGGGGACCGTATGATATTCACAATAGTATACTATCCTTCATGTTTTGTTATATTTAAAGGCTACTTTAATTTCAATCTCTAGATGAGATATAATATGGAGCATGCCGTGTGATTACAGAATGTTATAAAACATCAGGCAAGGGACTTATCATAAAAGGAATAGCGATGTTTGATACCACAGAACATTTAAATTTGATACAGTTGCAGCAGCGAATGCAGAAAATGTTCAGCTGGTATAAATGGATTGTTTAGAAACTGAATCTCTTTCTTTACGGTTTAAATAGTAGGTGTCGCAAAAGTCACTAATCGTATTGCATTTGATGTGCTCTACCTACATAGTAATTATTTCCTTTCTTCTCTTCTCATTTCATGACTTTCATCACAAATTACGTATAGCGGCGGCGTGCTTTCATGGTCTTATCTTTTAGTCATCATAAGTTTTTTTCCAGACGATGTTTATCGTCCTACCTAATATACCTAATAATGTCTTCTTTATTTTATAATCATTGAAACACAGTGGACTCAATAATTGTTCTGCCGTGGCAAAGGTTACTAACCTACCGTTCTGTGTCACCAATACCAACTGTGATCTTCCATCCTTTTCGATGGGAAATGAATGAAAGATACCAACAACTTAAATTTAGATATTTTAGCGGCCACGCAGAATTGAGCCCATTAACTGCCTCGTAAGACTCGTTTGAGATAAGCACTTAATCAAATAACTTTCGTGCATACCTACTCTAAGTTTCGTGCAAATACAGAAGCGTAGCGTGCCTTAGCGGGACCCGTATAAAAATGTTTTTGGGGGCCCCTATGATTGGTGAAAGTTTCTCACTAAAGAAAACAATACTTATGCATAAAATTAAAAATATATATATTTATCATAAAATTATCTATCTATCTCAAAGAGATTTGAAGAGCCAGCTTCTCTAAAGCGAAGCTGGCTCTTCAAATCTCTTTGATCTATCTAAAGAAATTGCGTCATTTGTGAAATAAAAAAAAAGAGAGAAGAGAAGTTTTTAATAATTTTTACTTACCGTATAATTGATATGGCATAACCTACGGCGGTAGCTAACGCCCTTGCGAAATATGTATACTTACTCAAAGTTTCGTACATACAGTTTCATTTCAAGCTCTTATGCAATTCAAGGTTAATGCTAAACTCGTAAGCAACATAAAATAAAATTTTTTCTACAAATTATTACTGCAACAAAATTAAATGCAAACAAAACATTCATGTGGGATGCATTACTCGACGATTTGTGAATTGTACATGTAACATATGTGCACAAAACGTAATGAGTGCAAATTGGCACCAATTTCACGTGTCCCCAACACGTTTCGAGGTCATAACGGCCAATTTATTTTCATTTGAATTGTTTTTAATACGGTTATATGTGAACGTTCCCACTGAATATCAATGACGACGATTTTATTGTCAGGTAGAATAGGTAGGTGGGTATATGTACTCCTTTAAGTAAAGCTTTAGAGTTCTGTTCTAAGGATACTTTTCTATTTTCTAGGTGGAAATAGCAAAAACGAAAGGACGCAAAGTTATGGGTTCTTAGCTATTATTTACGGAAATTGATCTTATATCACGAGCCGCCCACACCTCTTGAGGCTTGACCTACTGTTTCTGAGGTCGATTCTCAATCATAAGACCCAGCCAGATTATCAGGAGAGCAGAACAAACTACCGTTTCTAAGTTAAAATGAATTACTTACTGAATTGGCTGTGGCCTGTGTCCATTTCCATTTCCAATCCAAAGGAGACATTTTAAAAGGTAAACTGTTTAAGCTCCTGTCACTTTCAGTGATTCCAGCCAAAAATAGTAATTCTCGCGTTGTAAACAAACGACGCGTCACTTAAATGTTGAAAATAACTGTGGAATGCCGGACACTGAAATTCCGAAGTGTCCCTACGTGGGCTGCGGGAAGCAGGTACCGGAGCGTGCCTGAAAATTGAAAACAGTGATTCACAGCTACACCGCGATCCCGCCCGCTCACATCGCGCAGTCAGTTCCCGCTGATCGCTCGCTCCGTGCGTCTGCACCCCGAATTAAACTCGCATCGATATTAAACACGATCGATAAACTTCTACAAACTTTGTTCAAGTGGTGTTTCGAACCGAAAGCTGATTTCTTCAGTGAGAAGTGAAAGAAAGAAGAAGTTGGAATTGATTTACAGACATTAAAGGACTTTTAGGTTTGAAAAGTGTTGTGGCTACCATGAAGGTTCTTGTTGACGAGAAAATAGCGTGTGTCGGGGAGAATGAGCCAATGGTAGAAGAGGAAAAACCCAAATCGAGCAGAGAAGAATTGAACAGGTGAGCATTGCGCAGCAACTACGATCAATACTACTTTTCAGAACTTTCCGGTCCAATTTGCATTTACGAATGTTTGTCAACGCTTGTTCGTGTTTTGTCGCGGTGAATGTTCGTTTCAAGGCAAGGTCTAATTTACAGAAAAGATTCTCTATATACAAAATTAAAACTTAATGCTTTAAAGTTTATTATATGGAAAACGACTTAATTTATGAAACAAATTAGTTCAACAAAATATTTTAATTTCGCAATCAAACGACATGCTGCTGTTTCATTTAAATATGTACGAGTAAGTATGCCTGATATTTTTTAGCAAGTGTCCAAAGTCGGCATTCTGGCAAAATTCTTGCTGCAAAGAATTTTTTTACGCCGCGCCGCCGCTCTGGCTTGCGGTGGATTAAACGTATTTTTGTTAGCCAAGAAGTAGTGTAGAGCCGTTTTCTAGTGTTCAAACATTGAATAAAACTATAAAAATTAAAATTACCGACTAAAGTTAGCCGCGTTTAGGTATTATAATATAGTATTGAAACGGATGATTTTATTCATGAAATACATATTCAATATTCTATTATGATAAATAATTTGTTGTATAGTTGTGTTGTGATATAAGCTATATTGTTGATATAATAAGGTTAAAAAATTTTCTATCAGCATTTACATTTTTATTGCTCTCATGATATTCAACCGTAGAGAGAGAAAGGAATAGAGGAGCTAGTAGCGTATACGGTGTGAGAGAAAAAATGTCATATACATACATTGCAGTTATATATATTTGAAATTAGTATTTTCACGTACAAATTCTTACCCCATTTATGGGTAAAACTGCCTTCTCCAAAATGGGGTAAATTTTTCACACTCAAGTTCAAGCTTATGATCCAAAAGAACAATAGGTAAGCGAGCTATCACACTGGCGACAAAGACAAAGTCGTGCAAAAACGAAAAGGGACGCAGTTATGCGCAAGAGTGAGCGCGATGTATTTGTATCTCATTCTAACGCATAACTGCGTCCTGTTTTGCGTGTTTTTGCACGACTTTGTCTTTGTCGCCAGTGTGATAGCTCGCTAAAATTAGAAAAGTCCGATCAGAGTACTAAGTAATTTAATAGGTAATTCGATCTAAAGTATAATTCATGGAGGTAACTCAATGAAACAATTTTTTAGATTAAGTTTCAGCAAAATCGGTTCAGTAGTTCTATGATTACGGATATTTTAGATTTCAGGCATTTATTTACACCTTGGGTTACGTTATTAAAGTTTTATGGTAAGGATTCCAATTTTTTTCTGTAAATGAAATAATTATAGCCTATGTAATGTTACCCGGGGATAGTGTAGCTTCCCAATGTAATAGTTAAAGATTTTTTAAAATTGGTTCAGTGCTTTCGAAGCATATAATAATAATAACCTTTTTATTTCCAAACTAAATAATAAATAAAATTAACATTGTGTGGTTAGTTATACTTTTTAATCTTAATCTATTACTAAGTATTATAATTATATCTATTATTCTAGTTCGGATTCCATTCGGGTAAAAGTCTCTTCAAACTCATTCCATTCCTCTCTATTTTTGCTTTCTTTGTCCAGTTTTAACCAGCTACTTTCATATGTCATCTCTCCATCGCTTTCTTGGTCTTCCATTGTTCCATTTTCCTGGGGGGTCTGTCCATTCTGTTGTATTCAGTGCCCATCTTGAGTCGGAGTACCGAGCGACATGTCCTGCCCATTGCCATTTCATCTTCAAAGCAAATTTCAAAGCCTATTCAATCAATGCAAATAAACAAACAATCAAACCTTTCCTCTTTATAATAATAATATTAGTATAGATAAACGATACTTTACACTCACATTAATCAAGAACAGTCAAACAAAATATTGATTACTTCCCGAAAATACAATGGATGGAAGTTTACCCAGTTTGAGATGGCATCACTGAGGGTGTGATAACTCGGCCATATTGTATACGCCTTTCTTAAACCTAGACTTGACTGACTTTTCGCACCTACTGAATAAGGGCGTATTACCATAACCTAAACAATTACTTTAAAATTCGAATTTCAAATATTTTCGTGCTGGTACTTCAGTGTTTTCACTCGGAAATAAATGCACTGGTATGTTTTTAAAGATGTATAAAGTTTAATGCTGGATAATAATCTTACTTACGAGTGAAAACTGATACCAAGTTCTTTTCGTTCACTTCGGCTTTTACAGCCTAAAACACAGTAGCTCACCATATTAGCGTGTTTATCAGTTATGGATTACACATTCCAATCACAAATATTAGTCTTCTTTGATCAATTTATGGCAGAAATATCATAAAACTTCACAACTGAACTGTTTGTCTGCCATCAAACAACATTGATGGCAGACAAAAAAAAGTGATACGGAGACAAAGACAAAATAATTTATTTTTATCACTTTCATTTTTAGGGAGCTTCAATCTATCTATCCTGTTTACTCTTTGGTATTATTATTCCATCAGCTCCTCCATTCCGATACTGGCTCCATGTATTCAACATAATATTAATGTTTTTATTTTTAAACTCCCAACTGTATCACTAGAAGAAATCTAAAAGTAGGTACCTATTAAAAAAAAAAAAACAGTTTGAGTTAGGAAATTTGCATCAAATACAGGATCAGAAATGTTTTTTTTTTATCATATTGAAGTTTAGAATTTAGGTTCGCATGATTGATAGTTTTTTTTTACTTTTAGTCGATATAACAATGAAGATCACGTAGGGCATCGTACGTCAATAACAGTGTTTACAACGGTAAGCTTAACAAAAGTTACCCAACTTAAGAAACATCAACAAACAGTATTGCGTGTGGCGCTAGGTCAGCCTCTATTGGCTGGGCGCCAAGTTGACACAGGCGGTCGGAATGCGCTCGCGCCGTGTCGCCGCTGTTTACGCGACGCGTTGTTGTCGTGACAGCGTGCCTACTTGCCCAGGCGGCGCAAGAATGCTGTGCCGTAATCGGGTCCTGTCACAGCAGTATGTGTCAATCCAAACATAAAATGTGAGAAAAGGGATATTTTCCTAAATAAAACATGAAGGTTATCATATCACTTATCACTGCTATAAATTTACTTCTACTGCTGTACCACATAATACTATGTGTTAAAACGTTGACGTTAAAACTCTGAGACAAATCATATACATTTAGACAATACATGACAATTGAGTACGAGTACGCCAGTGGACGTCTACTGGCTGAAATGATGATGACGCCATTATCAATCAACCACATCAGGAGTGGGATATGGAATTGAAGATCATTTATTACTGGAATTGAAACTAATACTATATTGGTGAAGAACATGTTTTAAATAATAGAACCAATACAATAGAAGTAATATGATACAACTTTCTAAATTGAAAATTCCTCACTTATACACGGGAAGTTTCGTAAAATTATATTTGAATAGATAACGCGTGTATCTTGTAGTAGATGTACACTCGTTACTTCTAAAAGAATTGCTACCATTTAATTTTGAAGAAAAAACAGATAGGTGAGCGTCAATTCCTGAACTAGTTTTTGGCTGTTGATCTGGCGATTTTCGCGAGCGATTGTGGCCAGCTAGCCTTGATTCAGCGCATGGGTATGTCAAGGTTACAAGAGATTTGATGCTGAACGTCTAGAATACCGCAAATAAGATTTTATAGATTTCCGTCGCTGTAAAAAAGTAATTCTAATACAATAGTCACGTTAAGTTTCATTCTTTTCAAATTACAAGACTTTATGATCATGAAGAGATGGCATTCTAAGTCTGGAATCCTTTCTTCCACAGAGGCTGTCCTCTTGGAGTTTCGCGGGTAACAAATTCAGTATTCGTATGCGGTGCTCACGCGCTGCCTGGGGCAGTAAGGGCCTTGCAGCCTGGCCTGGTAGTTAATGCCGCCCCCGAGTTGCCGCCCCCGCCAGAAGACTGCGCCCCCAGACACTACGTCCCGCTGCTGGACACACCCAACTCTGACATCTACCCGTTTATGGAGAGAGTTGCTGACCTAATCAACGAGGTAAGGATTAAATGAAGAGATAGATATATATGAGGGTGATAAAGCTTTAGTCAACTATGGTGGTCCAGAGCATAGTTTGCCTTTACATTTCTGTGTGAACCCTTGAATTTCATGCCATGGCATTTTTAATCACATTGTTTTCTTATATTGGATGGTTATAGATAGATATGACAAAAAATATATTTCTTACGATGATTTAATAATTATAGAGTAATACGAGTATAAAATAGTCAAAGCTAATAGTATTGGGGTCAAGCCGAGGTTTATCATTAGAAAGCTTGTGGTTATCAACCACTATCGTTATTAGATATTAGGTACCATGTTATGGGTTCCATTATACATAATTAATATTTCTGCGGTAGAGCCTTCCGCTTCCCCGCAATTACGGTGAAGCTTGATTGGTCGTACCGTACCATATAACTAACGTATTTTCGAAACAAGGATAGCTCAATAAAAAAAAATACAAATAATTCTACAATGTATTGTTTTACTTCAAAATTCTATTGATATCAGTACAACTTTAAATGTGAAACAAAGTTAGAATAATCGAATTATAGTCTTAATAATCAACATTGCTTAGTTAAACAAAATAAAAGAAGGAAACTCTGTTTATAGGTGGTCACGAGAGGAGAGTTGGTGTTAGTCCATTGCGTGGCCGGCGTGTCCCGTTCTGTGACCCTCTGCCTGGCTTACCTAGTCAAATATCAGAAGATGACTCTACGGGACGCCTACCACCACATGAAGCAAAGACGGTAAGACGAGACGTAATTCATTAAAACACAAATCAAAATTGTGTATTTTTAACTTTTGCACATTCTACATCAAGACTGTGGTGACTTGTTTGGCACATTTCAATTGAACCTTAGAGCTTGCCACCTCGTGTTACCAAAAACCTTGGTTAATACTTGTTTTTTCCCTCAGACCTCAAGTCCGGCCGAACACCGGTTTCTTCAAGCAGCTCATTAAGTACGAAGAGAGGCTCTTCGGCGAAGCTTCCGTCAAGATGGTCTACTGTGAAGCCATAGACAAGGAGATCCCGGATGTCTACGAACCAGACTATAGAGGCATGATGTGGTTCCGACAAAGATACGGCCCTATTGAAAAGAGCTGAAGATGATCAGATTAATGAACTTGACGACTGACCGACTGACGGATTGAATGTAAAGCAGACCCAGATATCTGAAGAGTATTAATTACATCACATTGGTGTATTTTGAATGATGAATAATAATGTAAATATTTGGTTATTGGAATTAGGTCGGGGTATGTGCATAGTGATTTAATTTTAAAACTCATTTAATCTGAGAGGATACGTTTGTTTGATTGATGTGAATGATTTAGTTAGATAACATAAAGTAATATAAGACTGAGTGAATGAATGAAAGGGTTTGTGCAACGTATTTTGCAATGATAGTGTTGAAACATAACAATGTTTACTCTAAATTATGGATGGATGTATGATAAGTTAATCTCATTTATATCTAGATAGAAATGTGATAATCATTAATATAAGCCTAATTCAATTACTCATTGTAATAAATAATGTTGATGGGACCAAAATAAATAAGATATAAATTTGTACTTCGTGTTTTACTATAAACCATCTAATTAATTCCCGAATAAAAAAGTAAAATGTTGGAGTTTCATTAGAGTTTGTTTCATCGCTATTCACACTCAATTGTTTAAATGTATTACTAAATCGCCTGCCAACACGCCTAATGTTCTCAAAATAGCTTCTACGAAAATATTTTAGCGTCACAATTATCACATGAGATGATTTCTAGAAAGAGAAAATTTTAGAAAGTTACAAAACAAGGGAAAACGCAATGTGGAATAATGTAGTTACCTACTGTAAAAAATATTATTTCGTAGCTTATGGTGTCCTACCGCAGTGTGGAGCTATCACTCTTAACCAAATCAATCACATTTCGTTGATGTTGACTCCCATTTGTATGTTCTTCTGGGTCTTCTGCAGGGTTTGGTTCACTGTGTGTTCACGATCCACGTCGTGATTATTTTGCCCCACCCCCCGTAGCATGCAGTGTTATGACAAAAGTTTGTCACACATTTAACTGTCAAAAAACCCGCCATATTGAAATATCCTCCAATAGGATAAGAGAATACGCATGACAAAATTATGTCTGTCACGCGTGGAACGGGCATGTTAGAGGGGAGGGGTTTGTTATTGGAACGTGGTCGGGCTAATCACTTTTAGCTAATTTGGTCCTACCATACATTACATGAACTTTGGAGCACATCCTATTATGTAAAGAATATAAGAATAAAGTCACCGAGAAAAAAGAAAAGCAATGAGGCAATATATAAATCATTTTATAACAAAAAATTTACATTTGCATGTGAGCTAATACTACAAAACTTCCCATTACCTAACTTCAATAGTAGAGTAATGAGTAATCTCATTGAAGCGGAGTTGTTGGCCCCGTGGCATTGAGCTCTCATGCGGGGCCGAAAATACGCGCGCGGGGGCGGCTATTAGAAGATAGGGGCGGGGAGGGGGAACACTGACAATCAGTAAGGTGCGCGAGCGCTGCTTCCTCATTCCACCAGCTGATGTAATCGGGGCCAAATGCTGATGGATTACGAACCGCAAACTAATTTTCAGCGGCAAGCTGTTTTTCGTATTACATTGTTGATAAGATTACTGAGCATTGAAAGGCTGTCAGGTCCGGTTAAATAAAAACACAGTTTTATTTTCATACTAGTTCGTTGTTTGCTAACAGCGAAACCTGCATTGATTCTCGACTATTCCTGTGACATATTTAAACGACTAAACAATTTGAATACAAAGTACACAGAAGGACACAATTACATTACAAATTCAAAGATAAAACAATACTACAGTAATGAGGAAACAGGATAAAATCATTTTAGGTTCTGCACTGCTGCCTTTTAAAGTATAAACGACCGTTTTTGCAAACTATTTTATAACGTGATCTCATTATTTTTTACCAACATATAAATGTATTTAATTTTATAGGAATATGTAGTTTGTTATAATAATAATAATAATAATGTAGTTTGTTATAACCAGCTTTGTAGAAAGCGTCCTAAAATGCCACAGAAGCAGTACAAATAAATATATGTATTATGGTAGCCAATAGGATCAAACTCAATCTGAGAATCGGCCTCAGGAGTAACTAATTATGTAAATATATTTTTCAAAATCGTCCTATGTATATTTTTCTCCTTCAAGTGAAGATGTTTGTTCTTATATTCCATTTGCTAAGGTTAAACCCAAATAATATTACTCTTGGTTTTGTGCCAGTAGCAGTATCGATAGCGAATTCTTCACGTCTGCTTTTTGACGGCTCGCGAAAATAGACATTCTTAAAGCATCTACCACTCAATCATATTTGATAAACTCTAACCCCTAGTCGTAAGGTATGAATTCGCAAAGAATGTTTGTGTTTTTTTCTAAAATAGTTCAGACAGACAACACCTGAATGTCAGTGTTAGCTGTTGTATTCAAGTTCAATGTTTTTTGCTAATTACAGCGCCTACTCTTGTACCTAATTAGATTTTTGGACGGGTTTGCTATTTTTTAAGTAACAATGAGTCATCGGCCGTTTTATTTTCAAATACAACGTCATTCAAATGGTAGTCAGTGTGTGACCATCTAAAAAGATGAGGTTTTTGACTGTCTGTTCTTTACGCTTTTTCATGTCAAAAATATATTTGCGAAGTATTAATTTTGGAAACAATGACTTGTAGTTATATGGTGACTTGACAGGTTCACAAATGTAAAGTTACGAACTCAGATCCACATGGATAGAACATTCTATTACGCGTGGACAATTGTCTAGCTAGACATTATACTCGTAATGTAACATTTGCTTGCTGTCAAAACAGTAAACCGTAAAAAACCAACTCTCTGGCTGGCTGGCATTATGTTCTTTATCTATTAGATATTTGAAGTATATTGAAATAAAAAATGTTTTTTGTATCATAAAGCATTTTGTTTTCAAATTAACATTATTTCTATTCAAGTTGCACGTGTTTACATTAAAATGACTTTGGATTACTTCCAAACGAATACATAAAGTTCCAAGCGTGCCTTGGAGGTGTATTTCTGGATCAGTCATATTGCCAAAATAATCATCTGCCAGTATTGTATACTTGAGTTTTATGACAGTAACCTTACCATCAAGAACAAAATATATATTTATAGTCTCATTAGCAGAATGACTTTGTTAAAATACACACAGAGTTGCAAGAAGTTCAGAAGTTGTCGATTCTCTTTTAGCTTCATTTTGACGATCGGTTCGTGTACAGAATGTGCGCAGTTAATATAGTTTCTTGTTTATACCTGAAAATTCTTCAAATTCCTCCCTCTGAGTATAGTGTAATGAATGAGAGCACAAGGTCTGCAGTCTGCAGCATCTATTAATCTGCATCTATTAATACATTAAATACCAGAGAAATGATGTGGCCTCTAGCTCGCATTCTTTCTTTCATTTCTACTTATTTTCGCCACTGGTATGATTATTATGAAGGCGAAGTGTCATCCTTGCTAATATTATTAATGTCTGTTTGTTTCGCCGCTGCGGATCTTCGTCAACTATGAAAATATTTTTAGCTGATATTTTTTACGTGTCTGGCTTGTAAGTACTATCACGTACTGTCTATGAATTTAGATTTTAATTAACTTAAGTTTAATCAATATCTATTATGTTAATGAGCACGAACAAGAGCAAAGCGAAGTACATATATAACCAAATATACAAATGTCTACCTACATGTAGTTCATTACACTATATTTGTACTAACGTTCATGACATTTTCGATGAATCTGATTATCTCACTTTCATGCACAATTTTCGGCATATCAAAGGCATATGATATAAACAAATTCGTTAGAAATTTTCAATTTGGATCACTAATTCCTAGTAAGCCGTAAATATTATTTACAGAGAATATTTTAAAACGTGTGTTTCGAAACAATCCACACTTCTCTGAATATTAACTTAATCATAATTCTTCAAATTAAACATTTTTTAATGTGAAGTGAAGTATCGTACAAACGATCGTACGCGCCGGATGCTAAATGCTTTAGTTTAAAATTATAAAGAGATCGGAATGTGAAGCATCTGGGCGACTCTCTATTTTAGTTGATTTTGGAATGCGCTGGAGACAGTTTAGTATTTTTGAATATACTAATATTATTGTGTTGCATAGAGTTGAATCATAATTTTGTAGACTTCTACTGTTGGATAAAGGCATCTCCTAAAGATAAACCTACCATAAACAACAACAACAACGGTTGAATAAAGGGTTGAATACTTTGTCGATCAAATGTTGAGTACTATGATGTAGATCTCGTGTTTGTCGCTTTGATGTGCATTCGCGGTCCAGCCCCTCTAACATGCCCGGTCCATGCGTGACAGACATAATTTTGTCGTGCGTATTCTCTTATCCTATTGGAGGGTATTTCAATACGGCGGGTTTCTCGCGCAACAAGCTTTTGTCATAGCACTGCATGTTACGGGGGCTGAGTTTCTAAATATGGTTTTGTCACATTTAACGTTGATTTCACATTCGTCTGTCGTAGTCGTGTCACCATGTAGTGAACTCAGCAAATGCACATGAGCGACAAACAAGAGAACTAATAATTTATTTTTACTTTTTTAGCCTTTCCATGTTTACTAACTCAGAATCATGATCATCATCATTATCAATTTTAAGAGGCGTGCTCTTATCGGTGGAGTCTACGCTATTCCATTATATTCTCCGCCTTCTGTTTGACCTCCTGAACTCAGAGTTATAATTATAACTAAACAAAGCATCTATAAAATCACGCAAAATCCTTGCATGCATGTATTTCGTATGATTTGAATTTCAGAATCTAGAACATTCTGTTTTAGAAACCAGGAGAAACGTGAAACGTGGCTATTTTCGCCTCCATTTCCGATTTGATTCGATATGCTAATTGATTTCATTTCATACTAGCATTCGCTGCTGATTCATTCGCTTCGCTACTCGTGAACGGAGTATTTCTTGCAAAACCAATTTCTGTATGTAGGCCACGACTTTAATCAAATTAGCGTCATCAATTTTAAATTACTCTAATTGATAGGTATGATTCTCGAAGTCAATCTATGCTCAGCCTATAACGGTAAAATCCTGTACTAAGGCCTCTCCTTTTGGAAGGGAGAAGTTACACAGGTGAAAGCTGCTGCCCTTTCCTTGGATATTCCTTTCGTCGCCTCATACGACACCCACAGGAATAATTGGGCTGGTCTTATTTTAAGCTGGTAACCACACGGCAAGTCTATACGAGGGTGTAAATTGTAAGGTTTGCTTTGATATAGGTACCTACCTATAAATAAAATATTGTTAAAGTTAAAAATCTTCGGTTGGGACTTAATTATGAGCGAGCTGTCAATGAAAAATCTTCGAGAGTTTCAAAAAATAATAATTACCGAGAATATTTTTGAAACGTATTATTAGTAATTTAGTCTTATGTAGTAATATTCTGATTCAGCTGATATTTTGATCAAAGATCAAGTATCATCAGGCGAGAAATAGTACAATAATAATGCTACGCTAGATTAAAATGAAAGGTCAGACATCAAAGAGGCGTCGTCGTATGACAACAATGTTGCTGGCGGTAATATTCTCGCTTAGACAGGCCGGGCAGTTTAGCTAACGAGTGGGGATTGCCCGATATATGGATGTGTCTTTAATTTTACGAACTACGCAATCAATCATATTATGTAATCTAAAAGAGAATCATATTTATTGATATGAGATACTTAAATAATATAACCTGCTACATATTTTAATATTAGCAAGTTTGCTTATTAGAAATTTCTAAATATCTTTAGCAATAAAGTCGCCTACTTGTATACCCTACTTGCTGTTATTATTATTATCAAGGTCTTTAAGCGAAAAAAAATCTATTGTATTATATTCAGGGGATAGAAAAAGGTCTGCGTATATGAATTTTTCATACCATGATATATCTTTTCTACTTTCGATCTGTTCGAAATCTTCGACGAATAATATAAACTTTCCATAATGTTGTTGTATACAGAGAACTACAGGTGTACGCTGAGATGATCTAAACACGTAGTTCCTAGCATTCACATTTTGAGAACCACTTCAAGCATATCATTTCACACGTATGTGACTAGTCAAAATGTGTTGGGAGGAGCACTTATGATATGTCTGGACTTCTGGAGAAGATCAAAGCGTCAGAGTATGGAATCCAGCAGACTGATATCATGTCACTTAAGAATCTGTGTCGAGCATTAACCTTTAATTTTTTTCTCAATAGACAAATTGCATACTTTTTTATATACTAGGTTTTTGCCTTTACTCTTGCATCATTTAATTCTCCCGTTGTTGGAACGAGAAAGAGATTTTATTTTGCCATAAACACACACACACACATGTTACTTTACATCCTTGCTCACCCTACTACAAAATATTACTCGAGTGGTTTTCTTGGTGAGGAAAATCGTTACTTTCATGATAATAATGGCCGAGTCAATTGGTATGAAAAGTGAAATTTCTTTTACGTGATTTTGGAAAATATTTAAAAACACAAGTTAAGCAATTTCATAGGTTGAGTTACAAACCAAGAGGTTTTGCGTTATTTTACTATCTTTTTATATTTGTTAGCATCCCAGTCAGATGTTATAGCTTACAGTACGTAAGTAAATAAATAAAGTTAGATGTGAAGATATCAGTAATTCTTCTTCACACTTAAGAGCCACGCTCTTGTCGGTGGAGTCTACGCCATTCTGTTCTATCTTCCATCCTCTGTTTGACGACACGACATCTATTCCTTCCTTAAAATTTGGTCCATATATCAGTATTTGAGTAGAATTATTTATTTTACTCTACCTTACCATGTTGATCCTTATTAAAAAAAAAACAAAATATAGGTAACAAAACGCTTTATGCTTAGAGTATAAATATATTTTTTTTAGGAGGGATAGAGTACGCCTAATCGAGTATGAACCGTAAGCACGTGCGCGTTATTGATTTCACTGCCCATACAAAATCTGCCAAAATTTGCTTACGCTTGACATAAAGGCAGCGGAGCGATGCTCTATGTACTTATATTTAATTAGGAACATAAAGGCAGGTTCACACCTGAGGCAGCCCTGCCGCGTTGGCCAGCGTCCAGCGGAGCGGAATGCGCCCAACCGCGCGGTTATTCTGATAGCGGTGGCGAAATGCGACATTCCAGCCGCGGCACAGGTGAGCTGGTTATACAGGGAATGCTCCACTTGTCTCAAAAAGAAGTCCAACCATGGACTGTCCGGTCTTGGAATTAAATTTGAATTTGGCTTTTGATTTTTTTCGAAGTAAGGTAATAAAATATGATGGATTCAAAATAACATCTAAATCTAGTTACATAAAGTTTAATCTGTATCATTACAAAAATCTTTTGTAGATTTTAAAAATGCTACTACGGTAAAGACAATATGATTAACTAAAGCTCTCTGCACGGGTAGTACTTTTATATACATTTCTGCTTTGGCTCGGCATTACAATTAGTGAATATGTATTTTAGTTTTTAAGTGTGGCGACAATTATTCAGACCTACTACATACTTATAATGTTTTGAAAACATTACAAAAGATTTGTTGTGTTTTTCTGGCGTCTGGTAATAATCACTTGTTTTGTAGTTTTTATTTTTACAACGTGTCCAAAAATGTTGTTCATAAATATTAAGTAGGTATAGCAGTGATGATGAATTGCGTTGAAAGTATTTATTGAAAAGTTTGTATCAACTCTAAATCACAAAACTCAAGAGCAAGAGTTTTTTCTTTTGAAAGTATTATAATAGTGATCGTTTCAAAATAATATACGAGGCACAAAAGCTTACCTAAAATTTCCTCTCAGCTTTCCAGGTATACGTTACTATTAAACATTTCGATGGTATGCAAAATTACTCACACCACGTCACAGAAGTTATTAAACTGTATTTTCAATATTTTGGGTGTAAATAATAAGTCTGATAATCGATCGGTTAAATCGATGTGACCACGTGCAACCTTGCTCCATTTTCGATTATTCGAACAGGAAGGTAGGAAAAAGCCGCGCATCGCTTTAGATCTTTGTATTCGAGGCATGCTTTAAAACAAATTGATGGGTGCTGTCAAACATCTGCTGAAGCTGTGCTGAAGTTTGTTTGACATGCACTGTCAAATCATTACCTGAAACTGAAATATTTTCTTTGCGTTCTCTCCTTGTTCTCTCCTGCCACAGAAGAAAATAATAGCTTCTACGCAGAGAGGTGGGAGCCGCTTCTACGTAAGGTACGGTTATCTCCAAGCATTAATCTTCAGTAAAGTTTTAATGTTGGTTTTATGAAGGGTTTTAAAACAAGATGAAGGAAAACTTATGATGCGTTTCTTTTTTGTTAAATTATTAATTCCATTGAGATTTTCCATTTTTCTTTAGTTACAAAACAAAAGTATTATTTTGAAAGTAGAATAATAGCTTGAAGTAGCCGTTTATAACGTTTTTTCTGAAAGCTGTATGTCTTTTTTTAATAAGTAGAGCTAAAGAGCAGGAAAAACTATTAGATTGTTTTTATTAATATTTAATTCTTTTCCTTTGATCCAGTATTTTTAAAACTATAGTAAGTCAGGTACCTACTAAAGTTTTGAATGATGTGTTTTGAAGTGAAAATTGTTAGAAATGCAAGAATAAGCAATTAAAGTCCTAGGAACGTGCAAAGAATTAAATAAAACGTCGTGTAAAGAATGGCTTTAGAAAGAGTGACATATTGTGGGATAGACACATTGCATATAATAAATTAGAGTTTTAATGTGTGTCAGTGGGTGCTATACGTATAGAAGTAGTTATGTGAATCACATAGTTCGCATACCATCCGGAGACAGAATATACAGGTCGCCGGCGCATACCGCTCATTAAACTGTTTATATAATTATGTGCGCGCACGTGGTGCCAAATAAAACAAACCGAGTGCATCGCATTCCTCGTTTATTTATATTAACGCATATTCGGAGTTTTCGAGTGGATGATTTCACTTTCTTATGATTTCATTATAGTATCCCTGAGTATTTTGACTATAGCAAATCGTTCGCATTTTCCGTCATTATTTGCTTTCCATCCTGCGGCTCCAGCTGCTTTAACTGTTTTTCCCGTCCTAATGAAAAATTTTTCTGGAGTAAAATGTAAGTAACTTATGTCATTTTCCAAGGTCTATTCTATCTTTGTAAAAACTTTCATTTAAGTCGGTTCAGTAATTTCTCAACAAATCTTTTCTGTTTAGTATAGATAATCGTGAGTTGCTAGAGTAATACTTCCGTAGATTAAAATACATTATATTAGCGGGATAATGTTTAATTTTATTCACAGGTCAGTTATGGTCAATCGATAGTTTCAGCATTTCGTGAAAGTGCCTTTTACATTTTGGACGACTAGCTCCAAGTGCTTCGACTTGTATTGTACCTAATTATTTTATATAATAATATGTACTCTATATTTTCCTGTATGTTTTGTTTTTCTTTTATGTTATATTCTCTTTTGTACGCTGCAAATAAATGTTTTCTTATCTTGCCTTGTGTAAAAAAATAATGACTACCGATTTCTCCCTAAAAAGTATTAGAGACCCCTCGCACTAGCGTCTTTCAAGCGTCAACGTCGTGCATCGGGCAGGCAACCATCCGCGTCCTTCTTTTGTTTCACTCGCCTTGCTGCCTATAATTGTAAGGGCGACGCACGACGAAGACGCCCGAAAGACGCTGGTGTGGGGGATCTTTTAAACATCTCTTTAGTGATCGCGGTCAATAAGTTTGTAATATGCACTGTGACGATCATCTCACATTCATATATAAAAAAAAAAACTGCGAAATATCCTCCAATAGGATAACAAAACGCGCGACAAAACTATGCTTGTCACATGACGTGAAACCTCATGCTAGCCACCCTGGACAGGAAGTAGATCAATGTCATGCCTGCCGCTGCAATCTGATTGGCTGTTACTATAAAATATTATAAAAGTTTCCGTCATTTAAAATTCCTGAGTGTTTGTGAAGCGACCTTCTTCCCTACATTCCTGGAACGTTCCGAGCTAAATAAGCCAGGGCTTCGGCCCTCGCGCATTCCTCGCGGCGACATTAGCATCTGGGTCACGCCATTATCTGTTTGGAGGTGCATAGCATAGTGTACTTTTTTTTAACCCACCACGGGAGGAAACTGTGTGTACTTTCATTTGTTTTTTGAACTGTACCAAAATTCCTATTTAAAACGAAATGTGTAGGGCATCTTCGGTACCAGTGTAGTGTGGCCAAATCATTTCGAGATATAGGCACAGAAGAAAATAATAGTACTAACTGATATAGGTAAAAAGAAAGAAAGAAACGATACAAAAGAAATAAAATTAAAAAGAAAAGAAAAAAGGAAAAGAGAGGAGGAAAGCAGGAGCCATTGAAATAAGTTTTGTTCATGGCTATTTAATTGACCATATTATTACTATAGAAGAAGCCTATGTAATCTACTTGTAAGCTTAAATAACAAAGTGCCGATCACGTAGTGCCGATAGTGTTAAAATACTAGAAAAATAATATTAAATAATACACGAAAGTCTTGTTTATTTGTTTTGAAATTTGGAAGCATCTTTCATAATTTTAGCAGCGCGTGAATCGTATTTGATAATACTTAATACTAGTAAGTATTATCAAATAAAATAAATACGGGTATTATCAAATACGATTCACGTGCTGCAAGAATTATGAAAGATGCTTCCAAATTTCAAAACAAATAAACAAGACTTCCGTGGAATTCTTCCAGTGATAGGAATTCCTGCATCCCGATATAGAAACATGTCGTTGTACAGGCGCCGGCGCCGATCGCATCAAACGCATCCCGGCGCCAGCAGTAAACACGAGGTCGATGAAAGTTATGTCTTTGATTACGACCAGAACGATTGAGCAATGGTTTTGCTAATACAGAGCTGTGTTTACGTTTGTAAATAAATTGGATCTTATTTGATCTGCAGAACGTGATATGACATCCGTTGCTTTATAAAGCGAATATCAGCGAACATAATTATCATTTTAGCCAAAAGATGTTTCATGTTGAACAAAGGCTTTCTGAAAAGTGTACTGACCGCACTGCATAAGTGGAGACTCCATGTCAGGATGAACTAAGCAAAATAATATCATGATTGCATCAGTCCCTATATGTTTTGTCCTTGAAAAGAATTGACGATTTGGACTCGTGTGTGTTGGCGTTGATTGAGACATGATGTGATGAACATTTTCAACTCAAATCAGCGATTATTCCTTTGCCAAAATTCTGCACCGCTCTTTGGCAGGGCTCATAAAGTATAAGTACGTGTTGCATTTTTCAAACGCAACGTAATTTCCAGGCCGCACAAAGTGGAAATGCTACTCGTCATTTTCACACACAGAAAATACGACAAATAACAAATGGTGTTATTTATCATATTTTACAAATATTCGGCTCATTAGAGAATGTTATGCTTTAGCTCGTTGCGCAAGAGTTTGAAAAATATCGGCTGAGTAACAGCGGCGGCTCGAGCCAAACTAGACGCGCCTGTTACTTGTACCTGTTAAATATCCAAATATTTTTCTACCCATTTAGTGATCATGATCAATAATTATAATATTAAACCTGAAGGATCACAACAAAATAATATTATTATTGTCTTAGTCCTTCCTTGAACCGATTGCAATGCAATATGATGTTTAATATCACTCACGGTAAAAAGTCATGTATGGTGTCTGTGGTATCTACGGTACCCGATAATTATTTGATTTTATATATCACGAATATAACAACACTACACCGTTCTTTTCTTGCTCTACACGGCTGCTAATTTGCTCTTAGACCAGCTAGGGCATCCTTACGCCGGATTGCCGGAGTTTCTTTCAGGAATTTGCTTGGCATTCGCTGCCTAGCAGTAAACCTAGCCCCGTAACATGAAGTGCTATGACAAAAGTTTGTCGCGCGAGAAACCCGCCATATTGCAATATCCTCCAATAGGATAAGAGAATACGCACGACAAAATTATATCTGTCACGCGTGGACCGGGCATGTTAGAGGGGCTGGTTGATATAACAGTGTGCGGTCACAACACAACAAAAGAAATCATTCGAAGTTCTGAGCGATGCTTGAGGAACAAGGCGATTTAAGCACTCAAAGTAAACTGGTTACGTTTTGTAAAATCCTTTATGAAAACGTCACGACATGTACGACACAACGACACGTGACGCGTTTAGTTACCTATTATTTTAATATTATGCAAAATACTTGTCAAACAGTTGCGGCTCATCTCTAAATAGTCGGCGTGTATGTTTTTCGGACAATATTTTTATGTCAGCTAAACGTTGATTAATCGCGAATACTAATAAACGAATGCAATGTCCACTTTGTAAGTACTTGGTTGGTAAATAGTTTGAGTGAGCTACATTTTGTAATATATTGTAGGAAAACATACATCTCAACGAGGAGCATTATAGCCAATTTGTGTAAAATCATATAGCGATGGTCGTTACCCTAATTAAAAACTAGTAAAAATTCCAACAATAATACCAGAATATCGTTACGTAAATGCTGAGCCATGACACGAATGTTGTTTCAGTTCTTTCAGTACCGACCTATTGAGAAACTGTACTCATTTAGCAAGAAAAGCTGTGCTATTTCTATATGATTATAGTCTGTTCGCAGGGACACGCGTAGTTCGCAAGAATTTATTAATTCTGTAGTTTATGTCGACCCAGAATTCGGTAATAAATGTTGGTACCGAAAAAGAAGATGACAAGTTGTGTTTTGACAAGCAACTCACCCGGCTTCGCTTGCGGATATTGAACTGGGAAATCTACGTGGCCCACGGTTGACATCTCGCGGAATATGTTATCTGCTAGATCTGATTCAGACATACATCCTGACCAACATACAAACTTCAAATGTAACTGAGTGTATAAAATTTATCGAGCAACCTCGTTATAGAATTTTTATTAGCAAAATGGTTTGATCATTGGTTCGACCTACTTTCAGTAAGGAGCTGACAAACTGCAAGTTAGAAATATTTATTTGGCGTCGATTGATGTGGCGTAGAAATAAACGTTTTATTCGCAAAAAAAGTTCATTTTTGAATCAACAGGAATAGCTTTCTTATTTTTTGCTCCGAACAAAATTTCATTACATAATGTTCTGAATTATTTTTTAGCAATGTGAATAGGTTTAATTTTATTTTGGGCATGTCGTAATTTTACTGTGGGTGGGACGTGTTGTTAGGTAGTGACTTTTCTCGATCATCGAATGTAAATTATTTTATGATAAGTAGTTGTTCGCACAAGAGACTCTCTTCTATTACGTAGGAAAAAGTAAATACATCCCTAAACTTGCGGTGGAAATATAGTACAGTAATATACTAAAAGACTAGGAAGTGTACATGTAGGCCGCTTTATTGCTGACTAGCAATTAATTTCTACCAGGCAAACTTAATGAATTAGGATCATGATGATAGTTTATAATCCCATACGTCAAACCAGTGAACGTAGTGCTGCTTGGGGGGACTGAGTCGATTGCCGAGTGTTTTATTGGTTATATAATTTAGTTTTTCTACTTTGAATGGTTGCCTTCCTCTAATTGCATATTTTGTTTGCACTCTTTGTTATATTAATCAAATTGTATTAAATATTAATTATGTAAACATATTTTGAAAAGATGCAACGCCTGTGGAGTTTCTTCCGGCGAGTTCTTCTCCACAGAAGACAGCCAAATCGTGAACTCGCCTCGGCGTCGAAAAGTGATTTGTAAAATCTTACTTCGAATAAACACATTTTGAATTTTGAATTTTAAATAATTGTTGGACGAATATCAAATTATTCTTACTCTATCACAACGTTATTTTCAAAACCCTTTGACACTGCTACCACTACAACACCTGCGGTCATCTCTCTATTTATTTTGTGATAAGATAACAGACTTACGCTTTCTAACTGCCGAAATTCAGATGCTTTGTCAGAGAAGCGTTCATTACGTATCCAGAGGTCAATGGCACCGGCATCTAAATTGGGGGCCATCAGCGATAGGCACACGAATAATATTGGCGTTAGTCATCGGGACAACATTCCTCAGAGCCTGGAGAGAATAACACGAAAATAAACTAGTCATATAACTAGAAAACAGTATTAATATCAAAAGACAGCTTGTTACGTAAGAACTACTCGAGCTTACGAAAGAAATGAAAAATATTTACCTGTATTGAAATAAAAAAGAGAAAAAAAAAAGTCTATGCTTCTGAGAAATTTTACTCAGACATTAATGTCCATAAGAAATACTTTTGCTTGCAGCACATAAAATATCTCATGAGATTTAAATACGTTAAGACTTTAGCATTTTGATTCTTGCATTAGTAAATAATCGATTTAATCGTTTTTATTAATTCACAAAATGAATTTAAATATTACTAACTTCGAATATGGAGTCAATAAAAAATGACAACATCTGCACGAACCGACATCTATATAATAAAACTGTAGAGGTCGAATGTCTGTACATAGAAAAAAAAAGTTAGTAACTATTTATTAATCTGTGGTCAGGTCAGGATGATATAAGAAGTGAAATAGAACATATTCAGATATATGAAAAAAATGCTTCTCTGTTTCTCTGTTTTTGTACGGGATAATCCGGGATAAAACTACTAGACCGATTTAAATGAAATTATGTATGGTGGTACCTTATATCCCCGGCCAACAGTTTACATACTTTTTACCACGGAAAATGTCTCATTCCTACGGGAGACAGTGCACGGAAAAGTAAAAAAACAACGCGGGCGTAGCCGCGGGCCGACAGCTAGTAATTAATATAAAAGCTGTTCAGATCTATCGATGCGGCGCCATCACTATCTATCATTAGCATTAGTCATCTGCTGAATCGCATACCATCGGTTCAATTTGGCCCCTATCCAATACTAGCCGCGTACACACAAACATTATTCGATACAGGTTCCATATTTTTAACCCCCGACGAAAAAGAGGGGTGTTAATAAGTTTGACGTGTCTGTCTCTCTGTCTGTGGCATCGTAGCTCCTAAACGGATGCGCCGATTTTAATCTAGTTTTTTTTGTTGGCAAGGTGTCACAATCGAGAGTGTTCTTAGCTATTCCTTCACGATGTTTTTCAATATCAACGCGCTAGGCCGTGGTCCGAGGCTCCATTGAGCCGCCCCTAGACGCGTTGGTATATGACTTTTTTTTGGGGTAGAGTCTTCCGCTCCCCCGTAAGTCCGGTGAAGCTTGATCCGTCGTACTTTTTCGACTCAAGCATAGGTCAATAAAAAAAAAAATCGTCAGCCATTTGAAGATTATCAGCTCTTTTCTAGTTGTTGAAAGGATCAAACAACGGTTTTGTGTCGGGGGTTATTAATTTTTTTAATTTAGTGTTATCAATCTAATGCAGTCACATCTGACCATAGATTTAGTTGTACGATAGTGCTTAAGAAATCTATGTACGGTCAAGTGCAAAATGAAGACGTGTGCATCGCAACTCATTCCCATATTCAAAAGATATATAAAGGAACGGAGCAAGCAAGGTTAAAAGTCAAAGTCCAAAGTGTTCAGTTGCATATTCTAGACGTACCTAACTGCCTTGACCCAGAGAATGCGTTTTTGAAGGCCCGCTTAACGATCAATTTCGAATGACAATATTTACGTGATTAATGTAACATTTCGTATACTTGAGACCACTGAAGAGATTATTACGTACAGTTCTTTGCGACTGACGAATGTGCGATATCTATCATAATTAGGAAATGATGCTAAAAAATAAGTAATCGTGATTCTGTATATATTTTGTTCCTTTTTATTATATAAACTATTTTGTAATTATACTATATACTATTTTATAATTATAATCATAACAGAGATAGACAATAGTGATGTTAAACGCGCTGCTTGCTTCTCCAGCAATCTCTCTTTTATTATTAGTTAGAATCTCTTGATCTTAAGATTTAAAATACCTATTTTACAAACGTACGTACTCGGAGAGCTTAAACTTATACCTTGCTGTCTAGTACAAGAATTGAATGCAGTTATTGTTAATATTACTGCAGAGCTCAGGGGCAGCGCAAGGAAGGCATGTAAGGGAAGTGCCCGTGCTATTCTGATGGTGCGCGCGGTGGCATGAAATGAAAGCAGCATAATATAATGGTCGTCAGCATTTATTGTGCATACTTATTACAACAAGTAGCTACAAAATGTTCAGTCAATTGTTTGTGAAAATATTAAATATAAGTATCTCAATTACTATGAGGCAGCAGCAGGGGATTTATTGGAAAGTAATTTTACTTACATTATTAAATGAATACGTGGAGCTATTTCGGCTCGGTAATTTTGACAAGACGGAAGTGACAGAGACAAAATTATTACTTTTTAAAAATATCCATAGAGCACAATCAATATAAAGCGTACCATACACTTTCCAACAGTTATAACAAGCAGGAGCAAGGCACTAGCATCATAAATATACGTTTGCAAGTGACAGGTTTTGTGACTGACCTGGATTCCGAACCTTTGAAGTAATGTCCCTAGACTATAATTATTCTAGTTAGCTCACCGGCTGCATGGTAGGTACTCAAGTCTTTGAACTTCATTTATTTTAGGTAGACATAATGTAATTGAACAATTAATTTATTGATTAATTGTTACCATTTATTTGGAAGTAATAAGTAGATTGGACAGTCTGAAGAATTAGTATAGGGAGATACGAAATGTTAGCCAACGATAAAGCCTAAAGAAAAGACCTAACAAGTTATTTCGAATCGACAAGAGATGATGATGATGACTGCGAATCAGAAGATATAGGTAGCGTGGGCAAGCTCGTTCAAAATGGTCATCGACCAACCAGTGGTGAGGGTCGAGAGAAGTCGCTGGATGCGGGCAGCGTACAACCAGTCATTGGTGAGATGATGAACGAAGAAATATGATGGTCCAAAATATGAATCTTGTTCACATTGAACTGTTTCACACATGTCGTGAAACATTCAAAAGCGCCAGGACCGTTTATTTCCGTTTTGATGGCTCAATATAACAAGAACAAAGGTTGCCTTGAATCGAAGTGAGCGGGTCGGAATACCTGCGCGTGAGTCACGCGCGGAAATACGCTGCATTCCCACTCAGCCGCAGACGAATGCTGCACTTTCTATCTTTAGACCCCGAGGTGAGAGAGGTATTCGGATTGTAGCTGGGAAATTACATTTAAAGAAAAGCTTTTATTTTAAAGATGTAGGCAGTCAGTTACATACAGGATGTTAGCATATAATGAACGCTAACTGCGTAATTTTAAAAGTCAAAAAATGACAAAAAGGTTTTTATTCGAAGTAAGATTTTACAAATCACTTTTCGATGTCAATAATAAAGAAAAAAATTACTCTTATAATTTAAAAAGGCGGCGACGTTGCGATATTAGTTTGAACCGAACTGCTGCTGGCTCGCGCAATGTGTGAGCTGCTGTGGAGAAGAACCCGCCGAAGAAACTCCACAAGAACCGAATCTTTTGTTCTTTTCTCTTAAAAAAAATTTAAATATAATTTATCTTTACAATATTACTTAATATTATTTATTAATATAACAAAGAGTGCAAACGAAATATACAATTAGAGGAAGGCAACTAGTCAAAGTTAATTCAAACCATAGAATGAGTATGTACTTTCAGCATTTGCTAAGCCACTTACACCCTGTATACTCGTATTTTGGACTCCTGTGAACCTTCCGATATTTTTCATGTCATGAAATATGTATATAAAAAATACTACAGATTAAATTTAACTTTACAAAATTGCTTAAACCTTGGATGTCAATAAAACAAAGGAAACGTCGCTCTATTCTACTGAAACCTAATGAATAAATGGATGAAATTTTATCTCCTCTGTGGCTATTTACTCATCATTTCGCATCACCAAGACAATCGAATAACAAAATTTAACAGCATCCTGTTAACATAATATTCATCTTATGATATTCTCGTATTTTCCATTACCAATATAAACAGATACGAATGTTATAATTAGAATTATTTAGTTCCTTCTTCTCATTCTTAAATTATAACATTTTGGAGTCTGATTCAGGTCACTGGTACTTCCACATCATAAAAAATTATCACGTCGTATCTATTTTGCTAGCTTGTGCTATTTTGTGCTACTATTTATCTGTCAATGAGGACATCATCTGTGCTACTGGACATGCATTCACGACTGCTACATTACTGAACGAACCAAAATATATAATCACATTCCTAGACTGCTTACGAACCTAGACAAACCTAATAACAACTTGTGAATCTTAGTCATCTACAAAAAGTTTTCTGTGATGGAGGTGACCAAGTGGCTCTTGACTTCCATTTGAAAGTTCTCGGGTTCAAGCCTCGGCACGTACCAATATTTTTTCAATTTTCGAATTCATTATGTACCTCGAACGAAGGAAAACATCGTGAGGAAACTAAAAGTGTGAAGTTCACGAACACGCACTGGGCTAGCGCGGTCGACTATCGGCTGGCCGATGTTTTACACACTGATCTCAGGGTAGGCTCGAGCCCTTCGATGGGGACATATTCACCATGAAATTTAACTGGTTGTTTATCCGCTAAGCTGTTAACGATTGTTTGTTAAATTAACATAAGTAACCTATGATTTTGTAGCGAAGGTGAGGTGGCGATTGCTCCACGGAAAAAGCCTTAGAAATTTTTAAATTATACTATAAGATTACTATATTAATATGGTGAATGTTTTTCAAATATCTCTTACTAGTTTAAAATATAAAAATAAAGTGACTAGATACATATTCCGTTACCAAAGAGTCTTATTATAGTTTTAACATTTCCAAATAAAAATAAAAATTCAGAAAAACAAAAAAACGTTCGTTAAAAAATTTTGTACCTAAACAAAACCATTCTGTATTACGTAACATCGACTGTTATTGTATAGATACGAAGACGAGCTCATTCTAAGGTTCCTAGATAAAAAGCTTCTGCGCGTTTGGCTCGGCTGAAAGAATTCGGTAAACAAACTATTACTGCGGTAAGTTATGTCGATGTTTTGTTGAGATCTTCCCAAGATGTGGATTGAGACGCCCTTGCCACCGGACACAAATACTTTCCGACATTCCAGGTTTCCAGCAATAAAACAAAACCCGAAGGTTATAAACCGATATGATTTTTGGCTTGAGATGTATCAAACTGCAGAATGGGGAAAAATAAAATAAAAAAACATTTGGGCTATTCATTCTGAATACGAAATTTTTTAAACTTTTCTTTATTATGCTATGATGTGCTTAGTTTTGGACATTTCGTTTAAAAATGCTGAAAGAGCTCTCAACGACAAAATATCTCTCATTACATCGATTATCAGCATAACATTTTAATTTTGGTCTATTGTGTTTTTGAATGGAACTTTAACATTTCGAATGAAATAATTTGAAATATCTTTAAACTATATAATTAAGACTTAACACGTCATCACCGCCAATCCACTCAATTTAGCCAAAAATTATGACGGACATACCAGCCACCTGGCTAATTGCGTGTTGACTAACATCAGCTGATCTATTTCCATCACCCTCTTCACAAAAAACACCACATATGTATTTTTAGTGTTTACCATAGAGCATAGAATATAAGTCTGATCTAAGCAAACTGATATCGCATCGCCTCTTTTAGATTATTTTGATCTCTATTTTATTGCATTACATTCGTTTGATACGAGAGCCGGTCTACATTTGAACAAAGCTTTTTAGCTTCTTATATGACGTCATTAAATGTTTTTTAAGAAACCTATCTAAATAAAAATTAATAATTGAATTTTGAATTAAGTGCTTAAAATCTTTAATGGGTAATTATTGCACACTAAAATTATTGTTCTATTTCTCGAACAGTAAAACATTTATTACAGAAACATTAAAGATGCACAGGTAGAATTCTGACGAGATTTTTAATTTGAAGATTAATTATAAATCACAGTTGACAAAATGCAAAGTAGTTTTGTACAAAGTAAATAACAGGAATCTTTACTCCAAGGAAATTAATAAAAATGATTTATTGTAAAAAAATACATTTTCAAGTTTTACAATCGTTTTGTTTAACACATTTCACAAAATTTTGAACTCATAAATAATAATAATCAATCAAAGAGACACTTTTAACAATTTAAATGTTTTTTTTCAAGTTATTTAGGCCATCTATAAAAGTCGTTATACCACTGGCTGTAACATACCAATAAAAATAATATTGTGCAAATTAGCTTCTCGATTTCCACTAATCTCTCGTTCTCATAGCATTCCAAGGGCGGCGTATTAGCAAGGAATTTGGCAGATTGGCGAGGACGGTCACACTCCGCAAAGTCATCCGTAGACGAGTTTGTTTGTTTGTTTCGCGATCATAGTAGACACATTGCAGAGTGCAGGCATTAAGGTGTCATTTACGATGAAGATGACTATTTTAACAGAGGTGAGGATTCTTGGCGAAACAAATCGGCAATCAAAAGCTACACAAAAGTATTTTGTACTTTATTTGCAAGTGTCGACAGAAAATCTACTAAACATATAAAAGACTTACAGAATTCATCACAGAAGAGATAATGAAGCAAACAGAAGGTTGTTTTAATAATTTTAGTTGGAAGGCGCGTCCACTGCTAGACAAAGGCCTCCTCAAGGATCTCTACAACAATCGGTCCTGCGCTGCCTGCATTCAGCGTTTTTCAGGGACCCTCACCAGGTATTCGGTCTATCTTGTAGGGCCTGCCGGGTCTCGCTACGCCTACGCTAGAGTGATTTACTTGAAAGTTAGTAAATAACTATTCAAAAGTAAACTGTTTCCCACAGCATAATAAAGTCCAGGATATATATTAGTAGCCTTGTCTGTACTCTGAGAAGCAGACAATAGAAAACTTAATCCTAATTAATTTGACCTCTCCAATTGTAAAAACAACAGTAAGTACTTATCCAGACTCAAATATAGTGAACTAAATGTAGCGCTCAACGCGTTCTTTGGACAGAATGTTTGAATATAGATGTTATTTTTTCACAGTTTCGAAAATCTGAAAATAACATTGTTTTATTTTATTTGCCCACAGGAACGCAATAACCTTACTGAATTGGCACATCTCTTCCACTACAAACCCAAGTAACGACTCTACAGATTTATTTGTTACTAAAAACAAATAGTTCTTTCAAAATACATGAATAAAGGCTAGAGGCTAGGACTTGTCGTCGAAAAGCAAAACTGATCTACATTATACTCACTTTGCTGATAATGAAAAGCTGAAAGGAATCTGACTGATGTAAGGGCCCTGCTGAAATAACAGATATTTAAAGATTCTAGTCACACATGTGTGTGGGACACTAAAACATCGGACATCATCATCATCATCTCAGCCGAAAGACGTCCACTGCTGGACAAAGGCCTCCCCCAAGGATTTCCACAATGATCGGTCCTGCGCTGCCCGCATCCAGCGGCTTCTCGCGACCCTCACCAGATCCATCTCGGATTAGAAACATCGGACAAACTACAGAAATCTCGAGATAGAAAAGCGAACGGATAAAAGTTTAAATAATAAAACACCTGCAACTGCAAATGTAACACTTGTACTCCTGTAATATTACCTATCATCTACAATAAACGGTTTGTATTTGATCTTTTTGGAAAACAGTATCATATACCTTAAGACGCGGCATATTATCATACATGAGATGACGTCTGTGAAATAAGATAAAGAGTTTCCAGACCTGACGTTGTAGATATCCTTGGATAGAGAGCTTTGTTCAGCTGATGTATCTTTATTTCTATGGAAAATTTGAGACTAATTAACACCGCCAACTAATCATACTTTTAGCTTTATTGGCAGTAAACCGAGCACAACAGAAGACCGCGTCACGTGACGGCGAAAACAACGGATGCTGGCTACAGCCGGTCGTTAAGTAACCGCCTAGTGTAGGATTTGCGTCATAGTGTTCAACAACTATCTCTGACACCACCTACTCCGTCACATGATTGCGCTAATAGTTATTGGGGAGACTGCTCACGCTATTCTGTTTTATGTTCGACTGTACTATCACTAACACTATATTACACAAGTCTAAACTAAACAGGGTGGCCCATTGATAGACGTCCAAAAGAAAAAAAATAGATGCCTTATGTTAAGGGGTATCTGAATGACCCCCATGCCATGAATGTTCCGCGATTATTGATTTTTTAGGAGCGAGCTTTCAAAGTTGTTTTTTCGAAACTTTCACCTTTCTTTGATTTTTTTAAATCTCTTGATTGATAACCGTTATCGGGTGCTGTTTTTTTTATAATCAATTATTGTTACAGAGCGGCTCCCACCCAAAAAATACGGTTAACCTAGGCTAAAGAAGAAAGAGAAGAGAAGAGAAGAGATAGTTGAAAATTGCTATTCGAGCTCAGTAGTCCAAAAAGTTAGAGATTGAAAAAATAATAATTTGGAGGTGCCAGGGATTTCTAAGTGTACTTACTTAAAAACTTCTTAGGACTTTCTAAAGCTAAAATAATTTTTATGGACTACTGAGCACGAACAGTAATTTTCAACTTTGGGCCAAGCTTTTATTTTATTTCGTTCTCGTATACGTTTTGCGACTTATATTTCTTTTATTAAAGAATAGTTACAAAAACAATAAATCAGTGGACACTCCCTCTAAGTGACGTTTATTTGTTGTGCCTACGCGGAGCTGGATTTAAAATAAAATATACGTTGCGAAAATAGCGCAAAACAAACACGGGCCTACGTGAGCGGCGCGGGCGCAGGTTTTAGCGATACGTAGCCATATGGGCACGTGGCCATTGTGCTACGGCACAGTATTTTTAGTTTTATTTTATGTGTACTACACTTGTAAGTATATTTATTATTTCACATTCCACAGAAACAAAATAATGTTATTAATTGTCATAAGAAAGTGAAGATTAGATATAACACAGGCAGAAGAGGCTAGGCAGCACATGTGCTGAATCTCTGACCTTTTCATCCTGTAATTTTTATTGGTCTTGATCCTACATTTGTATTTCTCTATTGGGTGAATAAACTTTCCTTCATTAATTTATTTAATGTGTTTTGATTTTTCTCAAGATTGGTTTTCTTGTAATATTGACTAATCTACACAATACTTACTATTGAAGGAAAACTAATTAGGTACTTGACAAACCTTTATACATATTATGTTTTAAGTGACATGGATGGGTATCTCTGCGTTGATTGATAGTTCTACAAAATGATTACATTATTGTTACTAGATTAAACATTGCCTTTTATCTGAGTGGTGTAATACCTCCTACGGCTACTGAAGTAAATAATTGAAATAGAATACGAGTACATAAAACAAAATTAACCTAAACGTATCGCATCAGACAGTGGAATCACGCCGACATTTTTTTTTCACTGACATCGGCTCTATAAATGCGATCGCGCGAAAGCGTGCGTTGAACAATACGCAACACATGTATGGATAGATGAATGGAAACTTTATACAGTAGATTTTACTATGTAGTATTGTATCAATGGAGTCCATGCATACAGTGGGTTCTTATATAGGACTAGCTTTCCGCCGCGGCTCAGCCCGCGTTACCAGTTTTTCCCGTGGGAATGAGGCATTTTCCCGCGGTAAAAGGTAGTTTATGTTACTCAAGCTGAATGTAGCTTTCTAATGGTGAAGGAATGTTTGAAATCGGTTTAGTAGTTTTTGAGTTTATTCATTACAAACATACACACAAACACATAAAAATACAACTCTTTCCTCTTTATAATATTATTATATTATATATTATACATAGCATGATTAGTATGATAACAGGGACTTACAAAACTGGATAAAGCTTAGTGTATACCTAGTGTAAAGTGGTTTTAATTTGGATTTCCTGGGAGTTTACAACATTCTGCTCAACCCGTTAGGGCAAAGAGAATGTCTTCATGTATGATCATGATATAGCTTATTATAAAAACACAAAAAAATCCTTGAAATAATATTTGTTTTGAGTACTGATTAAGAGAAAGGAATCAATTTATAAAAAAAACTTTAAAATTGTTAAAATTTCTTCGGAGTTAATGAGAGATTGGAGTGTTTTCCTGTAAGTATAAGTTTTTGTCTGAGGTAATACATAGTCTAATGTGTGAATTACCTTAATTTCATTCGAATCATTGCATCGATATATTTTTAAATGCGGAACTAGCGAACTGAGAAAGAAACGTCCTTATTATTCGTGAGAATAGAAACACTTACACAAAAATAACCTGACAAAGTTCATTCAGATTTTTTACGCTCACGTGAGTTATGAAATGCAAATAAATAATTTGTGACAGTTACGTTTATTTTGAACGTATATACGAGTATAACAGCGGGAAGTATCACATTTTATCACTTTTATGTGAAACGGAAATCATTCATCGTAGTCCATTATATTACATTGCTGTTTTGTTATACTTTTATTTCTTACGTCTTTAAAATTCATTAATAATGGTAGCTAATTTTAAATAGTGTTTAAACTTGTGTACTTGTTTAATTAAAAAAAATTGATAAGTATATATAGAAGCAATGGAAAGTACCAATTTCAATCTACCAAGGATCTTATAGTATAGTACTATTATTTATTCTGTGGTAGTACTTATAAAATTCTTGCAAACTACCTACATATTACACTGACATCTATTTTTTTACGCTAGTATTTTTACGTGAGTAGAACTTCATGAGATTCGTGATACGGTTTCCTCACGTGAAATACAGACACATAGTTCTGGAAAATGCCAACAGATGGCGCTGTGCTGGTTCCTAAAACTTCGCTCCTGCATTGGTGCTTCTATTTACATTAAAATTTTAAAACAGAGAGCTTTTTTTGTAATTTTTTAAGTAAAGGAACAAAATAACTGTTACAAAACGCAATATCTTTTTGAAAAAAATAATTCAGAACGTCATTTACGAATTAAACCCATTGCTCTACTTAGAAGGGGAAGAGAACTTGGTAATGAGTTGATTCTGCCAACATAAACGAGTTGAAAACTGGGTGTTTAGGTGGTTTCCACAGCCCTGCTCGAGTCTCGCATTTAACATTTTCACCAACTTCACTTATTAAATCACTAGACGGAATATTCTGATTTTCAAACATAGGTACTTTTTCCTTTTGAAAATAAGACACCGAGTTCTCATAATATCACTTGTAAGTCATTTTCCTTGTAATAAAGGTCAAAGTAATATGCTTCATCACCTAAATCATCACAAAAATCTCAATGTAATTGCGAAATAAGTAAATCACGTGTTTCTTTTAGTGTGTTTTATTTTATGAGGAAATGAAGATTCGAGTTTAACTTATTAAATAAATAAAAAAGGTCGTATATTGAGATTAATTTGTTGACGTAATCGTCGAATTATAATGATTTAAGGGTAATGTAAAAGCTGCAGAATAGCGTCCAGAATAAGCCCCCGAGCTGAAGCGAGCGGTAAAAATCTGCATAATCGCGCCTCCAAGGGAATTCATTATGTTGTCTGCATAAATAAATATAAGTACTTATGTATACTTTGTAGCTTTATATGGGGTCTAACAAATCATATTTAAATTGACAATAATCTTTTTCTAATAGTACGGACTAGGTTTCAATTATTATTTACTAGCGACCTGCCCCGGCTTCGCACGGGAAAATTGTTATTGTGGATATTATGCCTTCCTCTTGAATCACTCTATCTATAAAAAAACCGCATCAAAATTCGTTGCGTTGTTTTAATGATCTTACATACATTAGATACATTAGATACAGATATATAGCATACATAGGACAGCTTTGTTTGATACAATGAAGTGATGGTGATGATTTACTTGTGTGTTATTGTTAAGTATGTTGATACCTATATAAACAAATGGGATGTGCGGTTTGCAGTTATTATAATATCGCTGGCTGGTAGAAATTAAAAAATGAAGTGGACGACTCAATAGATACGATAATAAGAAATAATACTTACAAGGGGTAAAAACTCGCTTGAATATTGGAGAATAAGTATCACTTCACCAACCTTAACTATCCTTGCGTCGGCAGCAGGTGACACACGGTGCTGTAACTGCTTCCTCTCCAGTATTTAGCCCACGCTTGGTTTAGAAGTTGTTAACGCATTTAATGTCCGAATGTCTTCACACTTTAGGTTAGCCAAACGATGACTAAAATGAGCTATGTTTGCTACCAATATACGAACCATTCGTTTGAAGAGCGCGCGCGCACACTGAGAATTTACGGAAGACTGGTTGGCTAGTGATTTTAACCAACCTTCAATTGAAAATAACTAAGGAGTTTTCTCAACCTACCCACCAAATTACAAACGAGAATTAAACAAGGACTGTGTATACAATATAGCCTTGACAATTTCTTTTGAGTGCCTTTGCCTGAAAATAAACGATATAATGAAATAAAAGAAGAATATTCCAAATTCAAATAAATATGTAAATTTTCCACTTAACTATGTAATATTAAGTTTACATTCTACTGTCCAGCAGTAGAAACATTTCGGTTACTACTTATTATGTTTATAGAAAGTCGCGCTTTAGTACATATTTATGGAAACACAATTTCTTTTTACATGCAAGATGTATGGTATAGTGTCCTACACCAAACAAAGGAACATAAACTAAAAAGCAGTACCTACCACCGTTTGGGTTTCTGTGTTTTATGACCCTGTATGTATCTATGTATCGTGGGTAACCCGCTACCGGCCACTAACAATGGACAATTTATTATTTAGATTCCCGCTTCTGGAGGGAAAAGCGGGATTTTTATGCAAATTCCCGTTGGTTCCTTTTGGTGCTGTGCTAGTGATTCATTTAGCTACTGTAATTGTTTTGCGCTTACGAAAAATGGCAAAGCGGCGAAACTGTGGAAAACTATTCTTTTTATAGGTAAATATTTTTAATTCAAAGATAAATTGATGTTTTGTTGTTATTAATGGGTAAAACGGGTATCAAAATAAATGACTCTATTCATGAATTTATTTATATTTTTTCCAACAAAAGATTGCTTTGTTATTTTTGGTTGTATTTTATGAATTTAAATTTTATTTTATATCAACGGGCTCTATCATAAATTAAAGAGGATAGTTTCTGCTTGCCTCTCAGGCACATATTTTATTTTATTTTTGTATTCATTCACAAGACAATTTTGTCCACTTGAGCTAGAGAGACATGGTTATAGGCCGATAACTATAATTTTGTTATTTCCCAGCCTTTTCAGCTTACTCTGAATATTCAATAAATTGTAGGTTAACAATCGATTAAGCTTTTAGGACACTTGCCAAAATATATTTTTATTATTCAAAGGGAAAGGACTGAGGTCATAGCCCTGTAATACTTTGGAGGTTACTGACTTCTGGCTTAATTGTTTTCGAAGTCTGTGATCCTTTTGTAAATTGGTTTTGGCTAAGGTGAATTATTTATTTTCACCTATTTTTTTCTAGGTAGTATAAGATAGAAGACTTTAAATTATAAAAATAAACGAAATGCACGATTTTTGCTGTAGTTGTCAATTATACGCGGACTTTTGCTATCACACTACTTCAGTTATTTACTAAAAGTAGCATTAGTTAGGTGGTGTTTAGGCTTTTATATTATTCAGGATTAGAAAGTAATTTTCTCTACTCGGAGAATTCTATACAGACAAAGCCATTAATTAAAACAATAAAAGTAGCCAGTTACATTAACAGTTAAATTCTACGCCACGAAGAAAAAGTAAACCTAGAAAACTAGTGAAATAAAAACCGGCGTCTGACTAACACCGATAAAAGGAACAAGACGATTTATCTCAATCGAACCGTCCTTTCTCCTTCGTTCTAATTAAATTAGAGGCGATTACAATGCTGCTAGTTGGTCTGGGGACAAATAAAGCAAAATTAGAACAAATAGCTCGAGCTATCGATGTCGCGCATCTTGTTAACGAAGATAAAACAGGCTCCGATGACGCAATGGAACTGTATTGCATTTTATTGGCTTCTATAAACTGTATTTATTTAGAGTACTGTTTTTTTAATGTAAACTATCATAGGAATTTTGGTTTTTGCCTCTGCGTTTTATTTTAGCTTGGGTTTTCGTACGTCTATCTGTACTTCTGACTGAATGTTCTCATTTTTTGTGTACTTCAGGTGATTTTGATTATATTTAATTATTTGAAGATTATTATTTCATCATCATCATCATCTCAGCCGAAAGACGTCCACTGCTGGACATTATTATTTATTTAAAAATATTTTCTTTCTTTCTTTCTTTCTATTATACTTCTATTTTATTTTTATTGTATTTTTGACTCGAGAGATCTGCAGTTCACCGGACCACTAGTTTTATTTAAACTATCTCGGTGGGCTATTATATTACAAATAACATGTACGTAAGTACAAGCAGTCTCTACACCACAGTCTGTAAGGTCAGTCAAAGACATTCCACACCCACCCATGTTCTTAGTTTCACGAGGTCGCGTATTAACAAAAGCGTCGTGGCGTGAGGTACGAGATGAGACAGCGCTCAGCGCTGGTATATTCGACGGCAGACGCGGGAACATCCTCCTGAAGGAACACTCCGGCGCACCTGCACGCGGCCACTCGTTAACTCTGACACGCCTTGAGATACTTACCAAGAGATAAGAAAACATAGAGTTGACATAACTATGTGTAGCTGAACTTGCGGGGGTGCAGAACTAATAAATTTAAGGGTACTGTCTTCCTAGGTTAGCAAATTTTAAGAATCCTGGGATTTAATGGGGTTGACGTATACTTCGTCCGCTCAGTTTTCTTACATTAGTAGCGTAGATGAGGATGCTCGAGAAAGATGCAATTCTCATAATCTCATTTATACAGATTGTTAAGCTTTAGGATTGCAAAAAAAAACAATTTTATTATTAAAAAAGGACCTTCTTTACGTTGTGTAATGGAGTGCCGGCTAGCGCAGTCCATGGACATTAGAACTCAGGGCTAATCGTGACTAGGGGTTCGGGTTCAAGACAGAAACAACAGGTTTATGGTTTAATACAATCAGGTGATTTATTAATAACTTAATCTAGGTACATAGGTGCATGAAAAATAGAACTCAATAGCGGTCATTAGGCGGGTATGGTCGCGGGGAAAGCGTGAGAGGCGATATACGTTTAGCGGGCGCGGTCGGTACGGTCAATAGCGACAGGCGATATTCAAGACGCAAAGCAAGAGCACGGACAGGTAAAATACAGTATAGCAGTATTGGTGAGACAAGAAAATGGTATGCCCAGGAATATATGCGCTTTAGCAAATGATACAGGTGAAGTTACATTTCAGGTTAATGCCACTGGTATATACGACATACGTTGTCAAGTCTCGATTTGGCCTACTGCCCGAAGGAGCCGGTCCACTTCAACACGACACGAGGGGTCGCGTTGTCTGGTCTTGAACTGGCCTACAGCCCAAAGGCGCCGGTCCACTTCAACACGACAAGCGGGGTCGCGTTGTACAGCCTCGAAGTGGCTTGCTGCCCAAAGGCGCCAGACCACTTCGACGCGACAAGCGAGATCACGTTGTCGACCCTCAAACTGGCCCGCTGCCCGGGGGCGCCGGTCCACTTTGAGAAGACAAGCGGGATCGAGTACCGTCTTAGAGCTATGTTAGTGCTTAGGTCTAGGACATATAATATATTTCGGACACACAGCTGGTCTAGTGGTCCTCCCGTAATCCAAGGCTGTATGGCCCTTGACCACGGCAGCACGACCAGCTTAGGACGGACACACAAATATATATGAACACTTATTCGGGACACACAGCTGGTCTAGTGGTCCTCCCGTAATCCGAGGCTGTAAGGCCCTTGACCACGGCAGCACGACCAGCTTAGGACGGACCACACAGATAGATATGAACACAGATATGGACACAAACTTATAGCTATGTTAGTGGTATAGGCACAGGTAAATATCAGTGGCATATAGCAATAAATCGAGAAGTTTGAGCGCAAATAATAATTAACACAGGGGCAGCAGTGAAATCAGAGCGGACTTACAGGTTATCCCAGGAATGGGCGGGTATATCGGCTGCTCTACAGGAACGGGGTGGTGCCGCGGTGTTACCGGGTTGCGCTGCTGGTCTTTCGGGGAAGTACTGCTATTCTACGGGTAGCCAGGTTGGCGGGTTTACGCGCCAAGTCGCGGGACGTCTGTCTTAGCTAATGTAGTTCACGGGACTGTCGTTCGGACTGCGCGCGCGCTGGTTATAAAGACGCATGTACCATGACCGTCTCCCCACCGCGCGCCAGCGTCGATCGGCGTGGTGGGGATTGACTGCCGCGCGGCTCGTTGCGGTGTGCGGGGAGCGGAGTGGGCGTGGCGTCACATTGCTCTGCACGTGCCGGCTGATGAGTCATCGCGGGGCGTGCAGGGCGGGGTGTGGGGCACCGTTACACTCTCCCCCCGGTTGTGGAGATTTTTTCCTGGAAGGAAAAAATCGCTGGACTAAAACTGGACATGACCTTTAACCCTACCTAACAGCACGCTATGTGTTTTTGTTAAAAAATCATTCGGGTCGGGTCATGGCAAACATGCCAACTGGTTCAGGTGTAATCATGCTGGAATTTACTGTTTTTTTTTAATTTATATACACATATGCTCTGTTTTATTTAATAAACAATTTATTTTCAAATTCGGATTGTTTAAATCTACTGGTACAGGAACGGGAGGTTATTCAACGTTTCAATTACTTACATGTTTTTTTCAAACTTATATCTAACGTATATGTTACCTGGTACTGTTTTTGTAAATATAACAATATACTGGAACGGTTCTATTTACTATTTAGCAATGATAAACATTTTAAGAATAAAAAAATAAAAATAACTTTAAACAATAACGAAATAATCGTTAACTACGGATATTGTTCACTTATCCTTCTAATTACGCCCGCTATCAAGTTACAGGTATTTATTTTATTATAACTTGGTCACATACCATGCGCCGAGAGTCAAGACAGGTATACCTACTATACAGGTACTTAATCGGGTTGCTTAGCGCAAAAATGTAGTCATAACTACCTACATTTCATTAATCAAGAATGATGCTATTCTGTTCGCGTGTAACTAACAATGTTGTTGTTATGGTAACAAAACAAATTAAAAATAAATACCTATTTACTTATGATATATGGGTGTACCGTACCTATCTAACATTAAATATAACAAATGTAAAAATAAAACTGGACATTAGTCTTGGTAAAATAGGAACTAGTTTCATAAACACGTAAAGTGTTTACTAAACGTGAAATAGGTATAACGAGTATAAAAGTTTACTGGAAGTTTACATAAAATTTAATAGGAAATGTTTTACACTATCTAAAACAAATCTATAACGAGTATTTAATCAAACTGGACTTTAACTTTTATATTTAACAGGAACTTTTTACATCTAAATTAACACTACAAAACGGCTACCCGTATAATAATCAGTCTTGTAGCTTCAATTGCCTTTGTGATCATTATATTCTGTTACGTGATTGATTCTACTAACTGTACTGTGCTTGTTTTTCCCCTTTTATATTTACTTACTAGTATATAAATTCTTATCACAGGTGTCGAATAGAAACAAACACAATATCAACAGGACAATGCGCCGAACCACTGGAAGCGTTACATTACTTACTCCTTTATTGAGTAACTGGGTAGTAAAAATCTATTAGTTACAATAATATGTTCTGGTGAGATATCTGGTTTATTGTAAGTAAATTATTACTTGTTATTGTACTAGTGCTTCGTGCTTCGGAGCATGTGCCTATTTAATAACATAATGTTACTGACTAAGCGTATTTGTTAACAAGTATGTGATCCGTGTTTCAGAAAACACGTTTAAGTATTGAGACTGGTTTTATACCTAAATGTCACAGGCTATTTGACTAAAAGTATAAATCACACATATTTGTCAAGAAACCCGTGCTCCGTGTTTCGGAGAGCACGTTATACTAACGAAATTGGATTCACATTAAATATCACAATTTTTTCGGTTCAAATGATTAATTCTTGTTCTACATTCCGGATTTTATATTATCTGGTTATCGTTAAATATTCACTTGTAGGAAAAACAATCTCTGGTATTTCACAAGTAATAATAACAAACCTATACTTTGTTTTGTTCACATAAATTAAATTTTCTTTTAAAAACAAAAATAAAATAGAATCATACTAATTGTTTTTCCTTATCGGGATATCGTGCTGTATTTGTTTACGTTTACTATGGCTCCTACAAAGCTAGTAAGACGGTACTGTTAAGAGCACGCTAAGTGTCACAGTACAGTTAAGATCACGTCAAGCCGAACACCTCGGGTATTTACAGGTTAATTCATTAAATGAATCTGGAATATATATATTTTTGTGTTCGGCTTACCTTGCGCGTCACTGTACTACATGAAATGAAATTCGGGTGGCACCAACAACAAAGTTTTTTAAAGTTTAAATTGGAAAGAAAATAACGATAAATATCCGGTTGTACTGACACTAAACAAAAAAAAAACTATCATTCGAAACTTAACTTTAGATCCTGGCCTGGTGGTAGTGTGCTGGTGGCCCAGCCGGCTTTGCTCCTTCCTCGGCCGCTCCCCCTCCTGGCGGCGGCGCTGGTGGCTCCCGAAGACATCGGGCGAGGTCCAGGCCGCTGGCTGGGAGTTGATATGGGCTGGGCGAGCGTCCGCGCTCGTAGGTGCACGGTCCGGTTGGAACGTTGCTATATGGCGAGTGATGTGCGCTACGTATAGCCACATGGATTAGTCTGTCTGGTCGTCCGCTCAACATGCTAACCCTTGTACGCTCATCGGTTTTACCCTGACTGTGTCATAGTACTGAACCTGTCCGCTATGCTGCATCGATCATCAGCCTGTCGCGACCGACTCGACTGCAGCGTCCTATTCACGTCTGTGAAGCGCGAAAGGCTGAACGGATTTAGATGAAATATTTCATGGAACTTATAATGTATGAAATTACTACGGACGAGATCGCGAAGTAATCTAGTGGTTATTTATCATTTTTTTTAGCTTTTATGGTGTCGTGTATTTTATCAATTTTGGTCAAGCATTTTATAACGGGAGACAGGCAATCTTCTGGGTTCTTTGTTAAACATCGGTAAAAGCGGTGTATGTTTACAAGACTCTGGATTCATTATATTGGCAAAAATATAATCTGGAATAAACTGGTTTTTGTTTTTCTGGTTTCTGGTAGCGCACGGTTTGTTTACGCGCTCCGTCGGGTTTTCGGGTGTATACGGCGCGGTGAAACAGTGTTTAACTCCGTACTTTTTTGTTCGTGGCAGCGATGTATTCTGACTTGCAGTTATCACTTGTCTTGTCTTGTTTGTGTTATATGTGTGCGTCTCACTGGCTTGCCTATGCTGTGATTGTTTAAATGTTTTGCATTTAACGCATTTCCGCACATAAATTGACACATCTCTGTACATACACGGCCAATAAAAACGCTGAGCAATTCTTTTTAACGTTTTTGACGCTCCAAGATGCTCTGCGCTTGCTTCGTGGTTTATTTTTATTACTTCGAGTTTATTTTCCGGTGAAACACATAATTTCCATTGTGTCTCATTTTGTACTCGTGCCTCGTAAGAAGATTTATTTATTCTTTTGAAGAACCTTCCGTTTTCAATACTAAAATCTGGATATTTATCTGGACTTTCCGTGACTCCTCTAATTTTTGTGTTGTACCAATTTTGTTTTGCAATCATATTGGTGCGAAGCGGGTTTCCGGGTAGTTCTTTCTGTGTACCAGACTTATACTGGCTTTTGTTTTCTTTCTCTGGTTTACTTTTTCCTGCGGGTTTTGACTGTCTTACTTGATGACGACTATCAACGTTTGATTGGTCGCTTAGCTTATCAAAGAATTTACGCATTCCAATGCGTTTGATGACGTCCATGCCAATAATGATTGCTGCTGATTTTGGAAGAAGGTACATGTTATGGTTCAAACTCATGCCAAGGAAATTTAGCTGCAGAGATACGCTTTTAGTTATATCAACCGTCGTATTGTCTGCCAAATCGATTTTCCCGTCGACCGATTTCGACTTTAGGGCATATTTCTGGCATAGTTCATATACTTTCTCGGTTATGAACGAGGATGTTGAACCGGTGTCTACGAGAGCTTCAAATTTATTTTCCAGGATTGTCACTTCTATGAATTCTCTATTGTCTTGACATTTCTGGTAGCTAGCGGTACATGCATTTTCTGGTTTTCTTCTGGACTGTACACTTTTACAGCAATTCTTGCTTAGTGTACCTATTTTTCCACACTCACTGCAAAACAGTACATTTTTATTTCTGCACTGCGTGTACGCGTGCCCTGGTTTTCCGCAACTCCAGCAGCATCTGTTTTTGTCGTAATTGAACATATATTTCGCTGGATTGCTTTGATTTCCGGCTTCATTTCTTCTGTATGAATTTGGTTTGAGTTCTGGCTGGTTATATTGGTTTTCTCTGGGCTGGACATTACTTGGTGGCTGGTACTTGTATTTTTCTTGATTTATTTTCTCATACTCGTTACTCAAATTAATTAATTCGTGTAAGGTTGAGAAATCTTGTCTTTTTATATACAGCTTATAATTTGCGTGGGTGTTCTCAAAAATCCTTTCTAACTTGCTATCTGTGTTCATTTTCCCGTATCGTCTCATCAGGGTTTGTAATTCCGTGAGATAATCCGTGAATTTTTCCTTGTACTTCTGCTTTCGGGCTATTATCTTCTCCAACAGGTTTGCTTCATAATGGCTTGGATAAAAATATAGCTTGAACTCATCTACGAAGTTCTCCCACGTTTTCCAATTTTCTTGGTTGTTTCGTAACCATAGACTGGCCTTTCCCTTCATAAATCTGGTCAATAACGGTATGAGCTGTTCCTTTTGTACATCGCAGGTGGTTACTAAATCTTGTAACTGTTCTAGGAATTCGACTGGGTCGTTGTGTAACGCGTCGAAACTGATGTCCCAGTTTTTTATGATGCTGTATAGGTCTTTACCGACCTTCGGTTTCGTTTCCCTGTTCATTTCGTCTGGTTCCTCTTGACTCTCGTCTGATTCTGCGCAATCCGACTCGTATTCGGATGATTCGGACTCGACTTCGTTCACCGACAGAATCAGTGAGGCTGTTTCTTGGTAAGATCCGGGCGTGCTTGAAGGTACCTCCTGTAGTAGGTTTTTGGTGATGGATTCCTTCAAGGTTTTCACGTTATATTCCTTGTTAGTTTTAGGATCCTTTGTTGGTAAACCTTTGCTGGTGGCTAATTGTAAAAGCTCAGCCTTCCTCAACTTGTGTATTTCTGCTGGTCCGGACATAAGATTTTCGCGGGTTTTATTTGTCTGTCTTGAACAACCTAGTCAGACTGAGTTCTTTTATGTAAATACTTGATGGTTTTCGCACAAGTATTTAGTGAAATTGGGCGCCAAATGTAACGGTGC